>CANNZV010001177.1:0-175659 GCA_947561585.1 Caprella mutica | reverse complement strand
CTGCGATGATGTACTATCAGAGAAAAGAGTCACTGTGATGATGTACTATCAGAGAAAAGAGTCACTGTGATGATATACTATCAGAGAATAGAGTCACTGTGATGATGTACTATCAGAGAAAAGAGTCACTGTTATGATGTACTATCAGAGAAAAGAGTCACTGTGATGATGTACTATCAGAGAAAAGAGTCACTGTGATGATGTACTATCAGAGAAAAGAGTCACTGTGATGATGTACTATCAGAGAAAAGAGTCACTGTGATGATGTACTATCAGAGAAAAGAGTCACTGTGATGATGTACTATCAGAGAAAAGAGTCACTGTGATGATGTACTATCAGAGAAAAAAGTCACTGCATGATGTTAATTTCACAAACCACAGTTTTCTAATTTTCTATCATTTTCAAGTTTTACAAATTTGTCGTTGTGTACCCAGACCAGTAAAGTTTTTTTGATATTATTGAACTAACGAAAAATAATTTTGGATACACTTTTCTATAAGAAAATTAGGTTAAAAAAATATGAAAATATATTCTTGTATGAAAGGAATAATGAATATTTATATCTATGTATCTATATTTAATCAATTTTACTTTTTTAACATTAGCTCAATATAACATTTATCATAATGAGAAACAAACTTGCTAAAAAGATACCGTCGCAATGTAACTTCAATTAGAGACAGAGTAATTATTTTTTGTAACTGAAGCTATTTTCCATTGTCAATCAAGTAAATCCAATACTGAACTAAAGAAAAATAAAATAAGTTCCCAAAGCTCTATACTAATGTTTATATGAAGTTAAGAGGAATTAAATGATTTTTGTTGCTGTTCCTATAGTGGTCAGTGTTATTACCTTCGCAAAATTGTGGAGGGTTATGTTTTTTTATCTCATTTTATTTGTAATCTTGTTAATCGCATAACTCCGAAATGTTTGAACCAAATTCCCTGAAATTTGATAGGACGATTGGTCAATGTCCAGGAACCATTTTATTAGATTTTGGGAGCGATCATGTCATAGGTGAAGGTAATTTTTTAAGATGTTCTACTCACCAAAGTCAAACCTAACGTAGGCGCCACCGAAGTCCTTTATCCTTAGCAGGTAACTGTCTCTGATGCCACAGTCTAGCCACCAGCCTTTCTTGTTGTCCAGAACGCAAATACTACGGCAGAGACCTGAGTAAAGGGAGAAAAAGAACAAACATTTTACAGTAGAGCTCCTCTATGATGAAACCCTGTATAGAGAATGTAGTGTCCTGAGTAAGGAAGTATCCTCTATAGTGAACAAATTGTCTTTGGTTTGGCATAAAATGGCCCTAGGTTTTCTAAAACAGGCGGCCATTTATGGTAGACTGAAGAAAATTTGTCCACTATAAAAAGCTACTTCCTTATTCAGAACACAACATTCACTATATAGGAATTCATTAAAGAGGAGTACTACTGCATTTTATACTATAAATCATTCATTGTAAGATAAATTTTAAATAAATAGAATTTTTTTTAGTGTTATTAGAAGCAGAAGACCTAAATTGTACAGGTCTATATTGAAAAACTAAAACTATGTAAATAAGATTTTCATATATGTATTCAGCAACTTTATATGCTTAAGCTCCGTACACACAAACACAATCAAATACTTCGTCAAATTGTTTGCCAAATTCAGCTAGTAACAATTCAAACATATTTTAGTGTTCGCGTCCGCACGCTTTCTCTATACCTACATACGTTGGTTTGAAATCTAGGTATTTAGAACAAATTAATTATAGGTACCATTGCATTGAAAATAATCAATAAATTACTAATATAAATGATTGTATGCCTTAACACGTTGGCGATTCATGACGTCTATAGACGTCATCATCATCTTGTACCATTGATGCCACATTCAATTCAGGTACTTTTGGTTTTTCCATGAAGATATGCTTATTTGCTACTGAAAGCTGAACAAAATGCTCACTGAGTGGGCTGAGGCAGTGCACAACATGCACACCTACAATAAACTCACGTATAATAACATTAGAACAGGACGCCATGGCACGTCTGGCTCATTTTATGCTGGTAAAAATATGACGTCTATAGACGTCTGTTCAATTTGTGCAAAGTGACATAATGCTGGTGGACCGCCAACGTGTTAATTAGGGTCGTGAAAATATAAATTTAAAATCATATATCCTGAAAATATTATAGATGGAGAACCAGCGGTATCTAGTATTTGATACCATTACATTTTGTTTCGTCTATGATATTCATAAGACCGATGTTTTTTTAATGCATATTGTCACAACCCTAGTCATACAAGATATAAAAAATAAATAAGCACCTTCATATAAAACTATCACCAAAATCCTACAGTTTGACAAACAATTTTCCTACATGTTGAATCTCTTTTAACTATCGATATTAACCAGTTTGTCAAATGCAACCTGTTTAACATGCAGTTTGACGAAGTATTTAATTGTGTGTATGTGTAGAAGAAAACTATGCTGAAAAATTAAACATAAACTATTGATAAAAAATATGATTTTAAAATTAAAGATAAAATTAGAAAATTTATATATTTTTATGTTTTATAATTATAAGTATTTACATTATGATAAATTAGTTGAGTTAAATTACCTGCTAATGTAATTAATATGGAAATCCTCAGCCACATTTTTTGTATATATGTTATGCGTATCTAAAACCTATAAATGTAAGATATAAGATGTTAATTGGTTGGTATCTAGTAAGCACGTGCCATGGCTGATCTAAAGCAGTTCATTTTACTTTCAATGAAAAGAGAGTCTTCCAAACGTATGTATAGGCCCAGTTTTCACTTTTATCAGCAGTAATTCCTGCCTAGCTTGTTTTTGCACCAATCGTTTCAATTCATCTTTTTTCACAGCAGTATTCATAGAAATACTGTTCAGAAAGTGGGCAAACCAATGACTAAACACTACTGAGAAACCATCATAAACTTTCTTATTCGGCATCGAACTATTAAATTATGAAAATAAATTATTGATACGCTGGAAATACTAAACCGGTTTATACTGGACTTTTATAGTCAAGAGTGGGTGACAAATATAGCAATTAGGATTGAGAATTTAGGACAGGGCATGAGTAGGCATATACCGTTAGTTTCACATCTTGCACTGTGCCTCCAAAAGGATAGGCAAATTAGGACCAATTTTCATGCCCCAGATACCCAAAACATAGACATTAATATCTTAACTGTCATTATGAAATCAGTAAATATGTTCATATTTAATAATACTCCAATAACATCGCAAATATACATCATTAAAATCCAATTAAATGATTTAAAAAATCAGTTTAGATTTGAATAACTAGACAATAACGATTCGGTAAAAAGGTGGTAGAACTTTTCAAACTAATATTCAGGATGTTCATTTTCGACCCTATCTCTAATATAAATCTTATTCCCCATTCTCAAGAGACTCTCACGCATGTAACACCGTGTTTCGTAATCACAAGAGCATTTCCTAGCACATTAAACTTTCTTTAGAGTCACCCCGACTGATACTGACGGACACTGAGCGCTAAGTGTGTAGTCAGAAGCTTCAGGTAAGGGAAAGTGAGTCCGAGACTTCATTCTTCAACTCTCTCCCCAAGTACAGGTGAACCTACCAGTCTGATCGCTAAAACTATGCTGTCACAATTAGTTATTTATTAGGATACCGAGGTGATAATTTATAGTAGTTATTATCCTGTTTATATATAATCTTCATTACGTTTTACTAGGATGGATAATCAAAGCTATAGCACTCTATAGAATTACCTTAATAAACTATTACGCATGATTATATAATATTGATAAGAAGTTCAATGGAAATAGAGAATGTATATCACAATAATGATTAAAAGGATAAGGTTTTATCAGAAAGTTTCTTTTTCGAAAGGTAGGAATAATATACTTAATTCACATACGCTTGTTATAAAGATGACAAGTCATGAATTAACGGTATTAAATACGTTATAATAACAGCAACAATTACTTCATTAATATGCACGCTCATGTTAGTGAAATCTATATAAGTACCATTACCATGTGAGAAATTTATATATAGAATGGTAAGTACCAAATAGAATAAAATAACCTTAATTAATAAGAATATATTTGTCATTTATTGTATATTTTAGTTAAATTTATTTTAGATAATAGTTTTTCATATATTTAAGAAAATACTTTTTAAAATGAAAATTGTAGTCTACCTTTATTTGTTTAAATTATGCGTGCTGTGGAAAATATAAATATGTAAAAAAGTTATTATCTTCTCATTAATGAAATAATAAACATCATAAAAAATAATAACGGTAAACATCGGTGATGGCTTCAAAAGAAAATTGCTATTTTATTTTTGAAATTTTATATATCATCGTTAATTAGAAATATTTTTTTATTTACTGTTCGATATAAATTGATTGAATATAGGTACATGTATTATTATAGGAGTAGAATTTTTTTATAAAAGTGAAAAGATATAATATTAATTTTATATATAAATATTTCTATTCTTCTTGCTTTTGATAAAAAAAATTTATTTCAAACAAATAAAATTAACGAAGTATACCGAATACAGGTCAACAAGCCTCGATTTACTAGCCATCAATTGAGTCACTTTGACTCGATTTATTAGCCATCAATTGAGTCACTTTAACTCGATTTTTTAGCATCAATTGAGTCACTTTGAGTCGATTTATTTGCCATCAATTGAGTCACTTTGACTCGATTTATTAGCAAATAATTGAGTCACTTTGACTCGATTTATTATCATATAATTGAGTCACTTTGACTCGATTTATTATGATATAATTGAGTCACTTTGATTCGATTTATTAACAAACAATTGAGTCACTTTGACTCGATTTATTTGCAACAATTGAGTCACTTTAACTCGATTTATTTGCAACAATTGAGCCACTTTGACTCGATTCACTGGCCAATAATTGAGTCACTTTGACTCTATTTCATAGCCAACAATTAAGTAGCTTTTCTGCATCCATGAGTCCCTTGTACTTAATTTCCTTCTGACGTCAGCGATATGGCCTTTGGTTCCGAAGCAGACATTGAGTTCTCTACTAAATTGAAATTAATGGCTCTGGTATTTTGCGGCCTAAAGTATCCTCACAGAGAAAGTTTGACAACAAAATAAACAAGGAAATAGAAAATAGTAAAATTTGTAAACTAATATTTTCCGTTAGTATTAATAAATAAATAATCCTTATTTATATTCATAATAATTTATAGATAAAGGATGTAGCCGTCAGTAAAACCTAAATATCGCGGCAAGTTGTACTAGCTGCGAGTTGTCCTTAGTTGCGAGTTGTTCTGGCGGCCAGTTGTCCTAGCTGTGAGTTGTCCGCGTGGCAAATTGTCCGCGGCAATTTTTTTGGCGGCCATTTGTCCTAGAACAGTATTTTCAAAACTTTATTAAAACATCACCTGTACAATTGCCATGACAATTGTACAGGTGATCCCCAAAATCTACTACATCGAAGCAGAAGCAATTAAAGATATCATACTAAAATAAGATACCAACTCAACTCTCATAAATTTCTGTTTCATAAAACGTATCACGCTGCCACCTGTGTTTGAAACTGACTACCACCCGCTGCTACGCAATTGCAACACTTACTGCTAAATAAGACATTGCAAAGAAACTTTTAAACTTGAATATCATTTAAAATATTATTTGAACAAATTGTGTCTCTATTTTTTATATAAAACATTTAAAATTAACTGACCAACCAGTGCAACAGATAGTACCCACTTTGAAACATAGTTGGCAGCATGATACATTTTTAGGAGTGGTGTGTCTTTAATATTTACACTGAGGAAAAATTGTGAGTCAACCTGACTCATCGCTTGAGTCAAGGCTGCAAAACTCCAATATTGGAGTCTTTTTTCTTGATTGACTCTACCTGAGTCAATCTGACTATGAATAAGGAGTCAATATGACTCTTGTTTTTGAGTATAATATTAGGATGAGTCAAATTGACTCGTTTTGAGCCGGTTTTGGGACAAACTGAAAACTCAAATTTTGAGTCAATTTGACTCGTATTTTTTTCTCAGTAAATGAAGAATATAGAATATATAATACAGGTAACCCATGAGTTTTACGTGTACCTATCATCAACTGTACGAACCTCCACTTTTACGGTATCATTTTTGCAGCTCTATCTCGAAACTGTTATACGATAACACACTTACATTATTACCTTCGCAGAAAGCGGAAGGTTACATTTTAGATGGCATTTATTTATTTATCATCTTGTTATTCAAATAACTGAAAACTTATTCAACCAAATACCCTAAAATTTGGTAGGACGATAGGTCAATGTCCAGGAACCTGCTGGTAGAGTTTTGGAAGCGATCCGGTCAAAGGTCAAGGTCATGGTCATTTATACATAACTCAAAAAGTATTTGATCAAAATATATGAAACTTGGTGGGACGATTGGTCATTATCCAGCTTATTACATTTTGGGAGCGAACGGGTCAAAAGTTGAGAGAAAGGTCATTTATAACTCATGTGTTATTGGATGGTCAAGGTCATTTATAAGCGGCGGCGAAGGTACGCGCTCTACCGAGTGCTCGTAATCTAGTTTTTATATGCGGTCACGTCAATGCTTCCATTTTCAGACTATTATGATTGTCTCCCGTTCCTAATTTCAGTGGAAGAAGTTGTTCCCATTATTATATCTAAAGGCATTTATTTATTCATTTATATTTTGAATAGTAATACAAATCCAATTGTACGTCTATGTTAATCTGTTTCTAATATCTTTAGTCTTGGAGATTTTAAACGCAAGTTACATGGGGTTTATTAGGTTTGGTCATACAGATCTTGAAAGCTCATAGTCAATGAGCTTCTTGAATCATAAAGATTTTGGTTATCCCAGATAATGACCTCAACCCCCCCCCCCCTACACCCATCGGTTAAAAGAACTAAAATGATGAAAGTTAAAAATAATGTTTCTAAGACTATGAAATAAATCAAGTTTTGAAATTTTAGAGAAGTTTTTCCATTTATTATTGTTTGACCCCATCTACAGTTTTACGCAATTGGCAAATCACTGCAGTGCCTTTCTACCGTTAAAAGGTAAAAATCGAGAGTTGCCTGTATCTTTGGATGGAAAACATAGCCGTAGCGCTACCCCTAAAACTGCATTTAAGTAGCGTTGAAAAAATGAAACAGGGTAAGAAATTAAAAGTGAATAGTGAAATATCTGAAAAAGATAATTAGAGCATTTAAAAAGTTATCATTTTACAAATGTCTAGAGAATTATCTAATATAAAATAATTTCCTCTCTTGTCATCAATTTCAATTTCTTTTTATCAAAGAAAATTAATTATTTTTAATTGTACATACATATTTTCTAGTCAGAAGTGATTTCAATTTATCAACACGAATCTGATGAAAAAATTAGAGAGTAAATTGGAAGTTTCTTCACAAATGTACACAATCAACTAGTTATTTTGGTGCTGATTTTCATTAGAATTATAGATATTAAAACTCAATTGCCAAATGCATTTAAGCTATTGGATTAAAAATCAGAATACAATGATATTTGGGTAAATAAAACGGATACCAATTCACGCAATTAATGTTTTATATTGGACATTCAAATACGGATATTAGAATTTATAACAACTATATATATCAAAGAAGGAGCATAATGTAATTCGATAATTCAGTATATACCCTAAATAGGGTAAGTTCTGAGTTATCGTCACGTTTTGGATCATATAAGAAAATCTGTATAATTAATCACTTCCACTAAATAAACAGTTACATTGTATATTATTTTCTAATGTGATCGAAAATGTAGAGCCATCCAATAACTGAGAACTCACGTCCTCCCAAGCAACCATGACACATTGTGCCAACATGGGTACTAGATAGTTTGATGGGCAAGAGATGGCAGAATGAAAAGTAGCCTATAAATTACTTGGGAATAATGTGGTTTTCCATTCTCTTGAAATGTTACCTTGGGAGAAGGTTGGCTCAATGTGGCGAATCCGTCCCACGGAATTGTCATATTGGCCCAACCTGATTACTATATGACGTGTCAACATTAAATGGCTGGAACTGATTAACATATTGGTAACATCTCGGGCCAAGATGGTTTCAACATAACAGCCCATGCTGTCACCATGTTGGCCCATTTTGCAAAAAACTACACAGTACCAATAAGACTTGTACACCTAGTGCCAACATGGGCCCAATTAACTTGTGTTGCTTGGGCTATAGCTTGTATGAATGGACAAAATAAAATAATAACCCAAGTTTTGCATAGGAATTGATTGAATATTACCTTCTTTAGGTAGGTACTAAAGTACCCTCAAAAATCATAATTACTGTACATAAGTATAACGTAATGATTGAACATCCAACAGAATTGAGGAAGCAACTGACAATGACTGAACATTATGTTTGAAATTAACGGTAACTAAGGTAATTACTCTCAACATTTTAAATTAATCAATACCAGGCCAAAGATAATGTAACTTTTAATGAAATAAATGTCAATATGAATCAGTTTTAGACTTTTCAATCGTTTTGCCTGGCTTATTGAAAGGAATTTAGTTTATATTTATTACATAAAGGATTTTATTTTTATGAAAAAAAGTTGAATAATGAAAAAGAAAAAGTAATAAATAAATTTACATATCAAGAGTAAGGACTTGGATAGATATGTTCTTGTGGTATAATGAATATAAATAAAAAAATTGTAAGACGGTCTTAAACCATTAGAAATTGTCAATTTTCTAGGAATTGTATACCTCCAAATAGTTTCCATAGACCATAAGTATAAACTTCTTGAGTTAAACAATTTTATACCAACATAAAAAATTAAGTATAAATGTATTATATTAGTATATTAGTAGTATATTAATTTTATTAATGATATAATTTTTTTATCATTCACAATATATTCAATAGTCTCATAAACTGATAAATAAATTCGAATTCCATCCTTCACTTAATTATACAACTCAGAACTAGGTTATTATACGTAATTTAAAATTACAACAGTTACCTGGATAAAAAGATTTGGTAGATGTATTAAAACTGGAACAACATCAGATTGGTGAATTATTTGAGGGTTAAATCACCGTCTGCTTTGTAAAAAGGCCGTATTGCTGACGTTTTAATACAAGGCACTCCTAGAAGCAGTCAGACAAGAAAGTGGCTCCGTGAACAAAGTCATCTACCACCATGTCGGTGACAAGGCTCATGGATGCAGATAAGCTACTTCGTGAAAACTCACTTACCAAGGAATGTGACGAAAAGTGGTTGACAGGATGACAAAACCTTCGTGCAAAAACCTCACTTGTAAGATAACAATATGCAAACCAACAAAAAAATATACAGGGATAGGTTAGCGGTTCGATGAGGTACTCTGGGTAAGTTGGCTTGTTTCTGTTTGTTTGTTTGTTTGTTTGTACTCGGGATATAGTTACTGTTACATATAGCATAAATATTGAATGACTGCATATACGTATATGTATTAGAAATGTGTAACCCTATAGCGCTATCCTCTAAAACTGGCAAACTGAGAGTATAGCGTTTAAAAAAGGATAAAAAGGGTATAAGAAAGCAATTAATTAAAAGGGTCACTGCAAAATAATTTTTTCTTTCAAACATAAATAGCAAACTGCAAAATTTTATATATGCGAGAATTGCTAGAGGAATTTTCATTCGGAAATTCTTTTCCAGTTCCAATTTCTGGTAGGGATATTTTTTTTATATATAATTCGATTTTAAAAAAGTCTACCGATTTTTTTTTATTTGTGAGGCTGAAGAGAAGAAAAGAATTTCATCTCTTATTTTAGATATGATATTAAAGCTCTGTTAATCTTGGTACATACAATCTCTTTTTTTATTATTTGTTTGTGTTTGGGATATATAGGTACTGTTACAGATATCATGAATAACTGCATATATCATGATATATGTGTTAAAATATGTAACTATTCATGTATTCTCCATACATGTAGTACATCACCTATCATTTGATTTCTCTATTCACATATTACATAATAACAATCGAATATCTGAATATATATTAACTGGCTTACAGTCAATATATATAATTATGATTAAATGTTTATTTTATATAAATCTTTTATAGAATGCCGTATATGGGTCCTGTTACCAAGCATAGAATTGTTAAATATATAAACTCTTTACAAATTTTTATAGACACAATATGATAAAAGTATAGAAAAAATGTTACGAATTTTACAAAAAAGCAAATTTAATTTAAAAATATATTTTTTTGATATAATTCATAAATAGCACTTAAAGGTTCCCTCCAAGCAAATTTTTTTATCGCTTAAATCAACGAGGCTAATGTTTCTTATCATTTTACTTCAAACCCCATAAAATTTGATAGCATATTTTTAATTTTATATTCTTTTAAAGATTTTTATAATCCAAACTCTATAAAACCTACTTTACTTCCGACTTTCTAATTTTCAATCTGAAAAAGAAGAATGAACACCATTTGTTTTGATTGTCAACTAGGTATTTGGTTTAATAAATCTATTTGTTATTCGTTTAAAGGTTTAAACATGGATAAACTTATAATAGAAACGTTTATATACTTTTAGAAACAATTAATATCTTAAAAGAAGGCCAAAAATGCATTGTTTGTTTAAAAATCTAAATTTGAAATCAAAACAAAGAGTGTACAATCTTCTTTCTCAGCGTCAGGTTGGAGATTCGCTCGATTGTTGCTCACAGAATATTAAAAAAACTTTAAAAGCAAATAATAAAATATATACTGAACCGAATTGTAAGTGGTTTGCGGAATAATGATCGTAGACCTTAGTTCTAAAATATTATGTAATAAACTCATTTTTTTCACGGAGCATGGAGAGGACTTTTAACAATTCTAAATAATTATTAATGGTTTATCCAATATAGAAATGAAATAATGATATAATATAAAATATTATATGAGCTCGCACGTTGAAGAACTTTTATATAATATCTTATTGCAATCATTACAAATAAATAGTATTTCAAATAAGACGTCAAATTCGTGTTCTGTGGTTAAATAAATAACGATGAGAAAGAGAGAAATTGTTTAAGAGAAAACCATCATTATTTTCTTATATGATAAACATAATCACACTTTTATTTTCAATTGTTCTTGGTTCAAATAAGACTATAATATAGTGCATTTTGTATTAGTTTAACAATATTTTATTGAGAAAACAGTATTATCTATAATTTTCTTTTAATTATCTTTAAGGAATGTGCATTTGAATTTGATAAAAAATTGAAGGTTTAAATTAAGCAATGAAAAATATCAATTTCAATACAGATAGCCAAAAACTTTTATGCATATCATTTTTAGTGTAACTTAAATCTAAATTCTTTTCACTTGTATATATAATAATAATATTAAAGTAAAAAATAAAAGCTAAATTGATTAGTTTTATTATATTTAAACATACAAATTATAATATAGCTACCAATTTTTTTTTAATTATATTATACAGAATATAATATACTAATTTTTTAAATGATTTTGATTATACAGGATAAATAAATGTACACACCAATTTAATTATTATATCATGAAAGTAATAGTAGGATTGTCCTATAATTTCCCAAGTGTCAATTAAGGCGTGGCTAGATTCTCACACTGTGATCACTTCCCTGAAAGTAATTACACTATAGGGTGATCGAATTAGCCATGCATGTGATCCCCATACCAAACAGTGCGAAAAAACTAACCTACAATCGAAACCAAAGGAGAAACTAAAGTAGTTAACACAAATTCACACCTTTTAGTTCATCCTGAACATCTGTAATCGGTAGATCTAGGTACCTGTCCTCCATCTTGTTTCCGGTGGCGGGATTTTATGTAGAGTTTAGGTGTCTAATATGAAACAACAAAATGGACCTTTTCAACCGGCTAGTGGTGGTTTTGATCTTAAAATTGGTAGGTGATGGTGAGGCCAATGTACAAAACGTGGAAGAGAGAGTACAAAAACTTGGAGAGAAAGAGTTCATTGATGTTTTTCCTGGAGAAAGAGCACAGGCAATAAAAATGGATCGAAGTTTCTTCGAAGCTCGAGAACCAAAGTATGGCCGACCTGAAACTTCCAATGGGAATAATCTTGATGTAGATATTTTCGAGACTAATTTTGGAGAGAGCTACCACCATCAGCGAACCCCTTCTAAGAAGTTTACATCGAGGAATAATTTACGAATCGATTTAAATCAAGATGCTGTGAGAGAGAAAGAAGCAAGTAATAGAAAGCAGGAAAATGTTGGATCGCTCGAGGATGCTTTGGAATCAATGTGGACGTACAAGTTAGTAAATTATTTATAATGTTATACTTTGGTTGTTCTTCTGACACTATACAATATTTTATTTTAAAAACTTTCATTAATACGACGATTTTTGGACATGAAAGATAAGAAAATAAATCCAAGAATGAATAAGTTTAAGGCACTTGCAAAGGATTGTTGAATTTAAGATAGAACAATGAAATCTATCTACTACAGATTATTTAAACATGGCCACTGTAAATTTGCATTATAGTGATCTACATATATAGACAACGTTAGCCATCAGGTTTAAAATAACTTTACATGTGTATTTATCACAATGATCATAAATGAGTAATTACTCTTGTACTACTTTTTGTACCTATTGTGTTTGTGTGTGAGTAAGTACGCAAACACCCGCACTCGGTAGATGTACGCAGTAGATACAAACAAAGGAACTACCGGATGCGTAACGCAGTTATTTTTGTGAAAAAGGTATCGGTAGGTACCTATTGAGATTTGGGAGGTAATGAAGAACTTATTTCTCATAAATGATCTGCTCCATTCTCTTTATATAGTTGTTCATATGCTTTAAAGCATAATTTAGATTCTAACAGTTCTAAGAAGATGTAGATAAACATCTGCACAACTTCCGGTAGGTATAACAAGAATGAGAGCATATAATATATACTTACGAATTAATTTAAGAGAGTAATTATATACTTAGTTTTATAGATCATATACTACTATGTTCCTTCTTCGTATAAATATATAATTATATTGATAACAGTTCAGATAGGCTATATATATGTAAATAAAAGCCATTAAAACTCGAATTATTTTTCATTCCGATTTTCACACCAAGCTGGAAAAGCTTTAATTCAATTATTAATTTAAACTTAGTATATTTCATTAATGATTAATATCTAAATGTTTTATTAGATTCTTTGAAAACAACTAAATTAATATTAGTATAATATTTTTTTTAAAGATTAAGAATGAAAAACGCGAATTCTTCTTTAAATGCTTATACCATCATTCAATTTACAATTAAATAAACGGAATATAAATGCTTAAATCCTTTCTAATAACTGCATGACTGCTCTAAATTTCTAATGCAGTCTCTTCCTAGTGCTACATGCTCTGACGGTTAGGTTCAAGGTCAAGAACCCCGTGGAGTTGGTTGAACCCGTGCAGTCGGCGTCTGTGTAGCTCCACCCGCTCAAAAAACTGTGATCGCATAGAAAAGTCTTTTGGTTGATAACTATATTCCACGGAAAAAATATCATCTTTACCTATATCTAAACGATCGGCCAATTACTTTGTTTGAAGGATATTGAATTTTAATTTAATAGGTATAAATCGAATACTGGTAAATTTAAACGCCATACTGGTGTATATCGTAGTTCGTCATGCTAAGTAAAAAATATTATTATATTAATTTATGAATAATTTCATAATATATGAACATTAAATCGACAAATATTCATGTTGTTCTACTTAATTTGGATTTGAATCTTTGAATTTAATATTAACACTTTTCTTAATCCAAATCAAAGATTAATAATAATTATAAGGTATATATATATATATATTATAAATTTCATCAAATTATATGATCATTATTGAATATTGTTGATAAAGTAAATTTGGTATTATATTTAACTATTCTAAAAACTATTTCATAATATTTTCATTTATTTTTATTTCAGGCATTCGCATAGTCTATCAAATGTAAAACATACCAAAGGTATTTTATAATGAAATAATAATGTATAAAACACTTCTAATAAAAACTTAATCTTAAATATATAAATTATATTCCAGATGACGGATTTCACAAAGAAGAAAAGTCTAAAAATCCACACAACTTCAGCGACAGAATTGGCTACGATATCAACCCCATAGAAAATAATGAGCTGATGTACCGGAATATAAATTCAGACTTCTTGAATTCAGTTTCCAGGCAACTTATTCCTAATCCCCCTTCACTCAATTCATTCCCTCTAGAAAATCATGAATTTATGAATAATCAACATTTAGATCAATTCATAAACGAACCAATTACCAGCAATCAACAAATAGATAACATGATGAATGATGGTTCACAGTTTTCTAACATTCCAAACATGAATGATCAAGCCCAACTCTCAAATACTCCACTTCAATTTTCGCAGTCAGAATTTCAAAATAGTCAAATGTCTATTTCGAATCTCCAAGATAGTCAAATCCCTATTTCAAATATCCAAGATAGTCAAATGCTTATTCCGAATCTTCAAAATACTCAAATACCTAATCCAAATCTCCAAAATACTCAAGCGCTTATGCCGAATCTTCAAAATACTCAAATGGCGATTCCGAATATCCAAAATTCTCAACCATCTGTTTCAAATCTTCTTCCTATGGCTTTCAATTCCTTATCAGATATACGCGAATCAATATCTAACTTCCAGTTTCAGAATCGTCCACCAGTAGCTCAGTTGCCATTATCTCCCGCAAAACGTAAATAAATATATATACAAAACTTATGATGACCATAACTGGCTACACTTAGAATAATAGCATCTTCCTTTACACTTAATAATTCCATAATTTCAAAAACCATCAATTTTCTTCTGCTTCAGAACTTGGCGTTGGGTCAGGTTCTACAAGTTTCAGTTCCTCTACAAGATTCAGACCTCAAGGAATGATTGCTCAAACATTGCGTCAAGTTATGTCGACAATGCCTAACTTTGACAATGCAGTCACTTCCATGACCTTTCTCTCCTTCTTGGTCTTTGTGGGTGGTTTGACTGCAAATGCTGCAGCCAGTGTAAGGAAATAATGAATATTATTTATTCTATATATTCTTATTTATCAGATGCTAACACTTTCAATCATTTTAAATTGTTAAAATATTTCCATTAATCGACAGGGTCTTGCACTTTTTGGAAGAGATGGAATGTTCCCACTTCAAAATTTTCTACCAGGAGAGAGTTCTCCGGTGTTAGATTATATATCTTCTTTGATTTCACAATCAGATTCTGAGATCGAGAATCTTGGAAAAATTGCAAGTACAAATGATAATTCAGACAATACACAATCTTCTGAAAATGCTACTGGAGGCTCCGATGATAAAACGCAATTAAAATTTACGAAAGTGAAGAACAGCTCTCAAAGTAGCAATCTGGACGATAAAACCCTTCTAAATCGAATAGGAGATGGATTAGATATTGCCCTGAATGTATACGATGACCTGAAAGAATTAGCGAGGTAATAATATATATTAATTCGATATTTAGATGTTTCAGGATATACATTATAAATATATGTATACTTTATCATTGAATCTATGTTTTAAATTCTTGCAGCACAGCCATCATTGGTTTTCATAATGATGTTCTATCTTGGATTTTACCTCTCTTACCATTGGACAAAAGTATTCCGACTTCGGACAATTCTAAAAGTGAAGAGTGTGCAGAAAATTTGAGAAAGAGAGAAATTTGCTTAACTCACAAGAAAGCATTGGAGTTATCATCTGGAGATAGGAATCTACATATGCTACCTTTTTGGACGTAAGTTTCAAACTTTCAACTAACATATCGTGCAAAACTGAACATCGCCAAAGTTTTATATGAAAAATGATTTATATTTCATTTTCCAGATTTGGAGTTGGTTGGTTAGTTGGAACACTACCTTTCAGAACACTGCTAGAAGATCTATATGCCAAAACAGTTGGCTTACAAGGAAGTTGTGACTCAGTCTTTGCCAAGTGTAACACTGCAAAAGTGGATTTTGATGAATTTGAGAAAAACCCAGCGGATAATACGATAAATTCTTCCAAAAAAGGTTCAACTGAAAAAATATTTAATGACAGAGTTTCAGATAAGTATGAAGATAACCCAATTGTATCTTCTAATTTCTTCAATGGCAGTGATAGTTCAAACCAAAACGTATACGATAAAGATTTAGACATAGAGCAGAGCCACAATTCGTCAATATATTATCCAAGCGACTATCTACAGAAACCGAAACCAAATAGAGGTGTTACTTATAAACATAATCTCGATGATGAAGCATCATTCTATTATCCTAAGCCTAATCGACATTCTTCCTCTGTCAACGTCTGGTCCAGGAAACCAGATAGGATGAGATTTCAGAATAACTTTCCGAACAGACATTCTATATATACTGATAACCTCATAGAATTTGAGCGTGAAGATTTTTCAAATCATTCTGAAAGCACCTATCCAGATTTGAAACGATGGCAATATATAGCAGGAGATAGCAGTGATTGGAACAAGAAGGGAGAATACAGAGTTTATAATTCCAAAAATCGAAATACCTTCCAATCAAGGATGGGATTCCCCTTTGATTCAACTGATTTGGAGGATTCAAGAAATTTGCCAACAAAAATGATTTATCATTCATTTAATTTTGAAGTCGAGCCCAGAATTGAGGAAGAATTAGTAGAGTTCCCTCATACAGAATATGTTGATGAAAATATGGAAAAAAGGGTACTGGATAAAAGTAATTTAAAAAGATTAGTACATAATTTATTAAATAAGAAGTTATCTAACGATTTCCAATATCCCATAAAATAACAAGTTTCATTTTTATATATTTAGTAGCTATATATAAAAATGTGTTAATATGAAATAGTTTGATCAAAATTATTATTAAATTATTTTGTATATTAATTAGATTAGATTGAAATGGTGACCGGAAAGATGCCCACAGAAAAAAAACACACACAGCAAAAAACCCACAGGAAAAATGCTGCACAAGAAAAAAACCCACAACTGCATAATATTTATTTATTGTTTTAATATGATGCCATAAATGTGCAGTTTGTTGTATCTGCTAGTTTGTTGTACTGCGCACTATACGGTAAAATTCCAGTAGAATTTTTACGGTCGAATTCCACTATAGTGAACCTCAACTAGTTCAATATAGAGAGTTTATTTCACGATAGGGGATTAAAGAAATTCATACACACAGAGAGGATTTGTTGAATCAAATCAAATTTGATTTGTTTTGACTTATATGAATGGTTTGATTTTGCCCCTGCCTACGTGGTGAGTTGCAGGTACTACTTAAAAGTAGTTAAATTGGCGTTGGTTAAATCAAAACAGTTGTTTTGACTCACTCATAAAATTGAAAAAGTAGTGCCAACTCTCATAATAAGTTAATTTATGCACCAGATACATTGGATTAACAGTCTTTGTGAGTTACTACAATACACTCTGTCATAGTTGTTTCAACAAACGTTAAAATTTTCAAAGAAGTAACTTTTAACTCTCATAGTAAGTTGATTCAATCTATAAAATATTTTGAATTAACTAATGTTTGGTGACACATCACGTACGTCATGATTGTTTTAACACACATGAAAACATGAATAAAGTCAAACCAACTCACGTAATAAATTGATTCAAAGCATCCCATTAGATATGACTAGGGTTGTGACAATATGCTCTTAAAATCATAGATCTTATGAATATCATAGACGGAACGAAATACAATGGTATCGAATACTATATACCGTTGGTATGGAACTATTCAATACTGTTTATATCCCTCCGTTTATAATATTATCAGGATCTATGATTTTAAACTCATATTTTCTATGTGTGTAGAAACTGGCCCTTTTATAGAAAACTACACGAAATATATATATATATTTAAAATAAATTCATTATATAGGGTATATCATTACATTCAAAATCAGGATGATACACTATAGATACAGGACTTCAGTATATAAGAGGTATATTGGTAGAACTCCTCTATTATGAGCTAAAGCTAGTTTACAATATAGAGATGCAGAGAATACTGATAACCATTTTATAACTGACTTAACAAACGGTGTTCACTATACATGCTAGTTTATTACTCATGAGACTCTATTGCATAATCATGAAGGTTCACTATAAAAGACATTATAGAGGAGGTGCACTGTATATTAGTGTATAATGTTCTGGCAGGGGGATTGGGGCGTAAGCTCGCGTAACTCCCCCGATATCCGTACTTATGTCGTTTTTTTTCTCCTTGTATATATTTTTCCTCGTGGGCAATTTTCTGTTTGGGAATATAGTGCTGGGAGCACAGTACAGAGAATATATAGTATCCCAGAGCTATAGGGGGGATATTACGCGTGTCCCGGTAGGCTGTGACGTGACATGTCAACAATGGTGCGTACGTTTGTACGTACAGTACAAACACAAAAGATGGCTGTAACACACCCAACTTTTGTTAAATAACGTTTTCGGTGATATTTTTTTTAATTCCACATTACCGCATGCTATAATCCAATCTCTATAGTCATACGGACGAAAATTAAAAAATGACTGTTGATGAAATTGCTACTGGTCTTTTTACACCCAAAATAGTAACAAAATTTTAGTCTTGAAGAAGACGATTTATTCAAGATAATTAGATCATTAGTCAGATCGGTCGCGTTGGCCACCATCTTAATTCTCTATTCCACGTGACCCACAGAAATTCTGTTTACTATGACGTGACCTCTTGTTTACATACATGACGTCACAGCCTACCCAGAATAAATTTGAATAATACATGTAACTGGGGTACTATACTATTCTGTTTACTATGGCTGGGAGCTTCTTGCTGCAGATTTTTTGATGTAGGTTTATTTCCTGTGGGCATCTTTCTGGGAACGATTGAAACATCAGTCGAGAACGTTCAGAAGTTGACAAATAGTTTCTCAAGTAACATTTAATTTTTTTGCACATTTGTCAATAAATACAATTGTAAATAATTATAAATAGTAATACTAATAAACTATTCAAAAATATAAACTCTCACGCTTACTCACTCAATGTGCTTTGTTTATTTTTTACCTTTCTATTACACAGCTGGAGTTAACGTTTGTTGACTTCAGATATTAACAGCCACGTTAGATTCATCCAATTTTTTTTTCTCAAAAACATGTGCCATATTATAATGATACAACAAGTCTAAAGCACCTGAGAAATAATCTTTGAATGGAATTGCCATTATTGAGTCATATACTGCCTTGAATCTACATTATTCATCATTTCACGATAATATGAATAATAAATTGGTACCATAGATACGTAGATTAATATTAATAAATTATGAATAGTACTTATAAGATATATTCTATGGCAGTGGATACTTTTTGTGCGGACACACTGTTTTAATAATTTTCCCATTAATTTTGAAATTTGTTTTGTGTCAGGCAGGGGTTGGGGTGGATGGGTGGAAAGGGGAAGTAACGTGAGTGTGTATGACGTCATGACTTTTGCGATCTATTGCAGGAAATGTTAATGGATAATTGCTTGAAAAAATAACGAAAGTAAGTATTAATATCTTTGTGTTATGTAGACTAATAATAATATAAGAAAAGAATAAACTTGATCTTCGCCTAATTTAAAAGTGGCGCTTGGATCACTGCCGCCATCTACCGACAACATCAAGCAAAGTTTAGTTAGTTATGATATCTATGAAGAGTGGCTCTGTTTGTGACCTTATTTTTTACTATTATCTAAGTTTTCTTCCATATGTGTAAATTGTGGTTTACTTATTTCATCTGTTTATATATTTGTGTGTGTGTTTAGTAATATCTTGGCGTTCGTAATTCTATAATATGGTCAGATTATGACCATGTAATTTTGTAAACGCTTGGCAGCCTTCTTCGGTACCTACCTAGATAGTTATTGCCTAACGAACTACCTATTTACGGTTATCCAAGACGTAATTAACTAGTTTGTTAGTTACATAGGTACTAAATTACTAATTTGTAGTTATGTTGGTACCTAAGAAGAAGAGTACATTCTTGGTACTTTATAATATTTTCGTTCTATGAGGAAATGAAAATTCAGTCAACAGAAGTCAACCTACCTATGGTCAAGCAGGTAAATTGCGGCACACTAACTAACTGCGGCCTTTAACAATATAAACAGCATAGCTCCAAAACACCGGTTAAAAACTTAAGGTAGTAAATTATAGCATTTATTGTGTTTATTTTGGTAGGTTTGCCAAATAGTAATGTAATTTCGGTTCAGAATGTTTTAAAGACTCTTGAGAGGGCCGTAATCCATGTATAAGAGTATGTCAGATAAAACAAATTAATTGGCTTTGATTTGAAATGATCAAATCTCAGATATGTCTAATTGGCTTTAAATTTTGAATTAATTCCTATGTTCCCATGTTAATTTTGGCTTGAAATCTTTAATAAATGAGCCAAATTGGCTTGGCTCAGATTTTTTGAGAAATTTTGGCTCAAAACTTGGCTTACAATTTTCCAGCCTCTGAAACATGGGCCGTAATTAGAAATTAAAGGGCCGTAATTTACCTGCGTGACCCTAGACCCTAGTTAGTACGCTATTTGATCTATCAACTAAAACAAGCAAATTACCCAGTCTGTATTTCGTGGTAAATTCCACCGACATGTCTGTGGAAATTTTCTCCATTGAAAATAATATTCTGGCAAAGTCGGTGGATTTTTTGCTATTTACTCCTATGTTACCATCCAAGTAATAGAGCATGTCCAAACTCGCCATTTTAATGGCGAGTTTTTGACAGTTATTTTGAGCCCTTCAATTGCAGATGGCGAGTTTTATCTATTTTTCTCCTAT
Source organism: Caprella mutica (assembly GCA_947561585.1). Classification (NCBI taxonomy): domain Eukaryota; kingdom Metazoa; phylum Arthropoda; class Malacostraca; order Amphipoda; family Caprellidae; genus Caprella; species Caprella mutica. Next base: position 154,761 of record CANNZV010001177.1, on the reverse strand, counting down.
GCTACAATGTTATTTTGGAGAGAATTTATGAAAATTTGATAATTTTGGAGAGAATTTGTTGAATTTTGGAGAGAGCTGGAGAGACAAATGGTGAGTTTATGAGACATACTATTTTACTTGGGTTACCATTAATTTTTGGTGGAAAAATGGGTATAATGTTGGTGGAACAGCCAAATTACTGGAAATTTATGGTGGATTTTTTCAGCTCTTTCAAAAAGTCAGTGGAATTTTATGCACCAAATACAGACTGGCAAATTACAGGACACAGGTCAGCTGGTGATCTACCAACTAAAATAGTATGTCTCGTAAACTCGCCATTTGTCTCTCCAGCTCTCTCCAAAATTCAACAAATCCTCTCCAAAATTTCCAAGTAAAAAAGCATGTCCAAACTCGCCATTTTAATGGCGAGTTTGGACCAAAATGATCAAATTTGCATAAATTCTCTCCAAAATAACATTGTAGCATAGGAGAAAAATAGATAAAACTCGCCATTTGCAATTGAAGGGCTCAAAATAACTGTCACAAACTCGCCATTAAAATGGCGAGTTTGGACATGCTTTATTACTTGGGTGATCTAACTTGTCTAACTAGTTATCTGCAAAAACTAGCAGATATTTTTCTCTTTTAGTTGGTTGTTTATCCAACATTTTTTATGTTTTACTAGAGGATTTGGTGCACTGAAAGTCACTGTCTTTTCTGTAAAGCCTGAAAACTCCACCATCGTTTTCCTAATAATATAGTTGATATTTAGTTCTTCTACTGTCCACCATCATTTTCCCAATTTAATAGTAGGCCAGTAGGGTACGACTGGGTAATTTGATTTTGATACAAAAATTATTTTTTATAGGACCTAGTCACCACTCACCTAGGGTCAAGCAGGTGAATTGCGGCCTACTATCTAACTGCGGCCTGGTCTGTATTTCGTGGTAAATTCCACCGACATGTCGGTGGAATTTTTTCCCTTTGAAAATAATATTCTGTCAAAGTCGGTAGATTTTTAGCTATTTATTCCCAGTCTGCAGAATGTGTCTCTTCTCCTGCAGAGATTTTTATTTGAGAGGGAGTTACTCTCTGACTCTCAGTAGCAGATTCAGAATCTCCCGCAGCTTAATTAATGGTAACATAGGAATTAATTAAAAATCTCCCGCAGCTAAATTAATGGTAACATAGAAATTAATTAAAAATCTCCCGCAGCTAAATTAATGGTAACATAGGAATTAATTCAAGAACTCCCGCAGAGATCTACAATTTCTAAAATTCAAACAAAAACTCCCGCAGAGAGTCTTGGAAAAATGTTCCATATTCTGCAAACTGGATTTATTCCTATGTTACCATTAATTTTTGATGGATAAATTGCAAAAATGTTGGTGGATCATCATCAGCCAAATTACTGGAAATTTATGGTGGATTTTTTCAGCTTTATGAAAAAGTCAGTGGGATTTTTTGCACCAAATACAGACTGGACTGCGGCCTCTAACAATAGTAACGTCACAGCTTCAAAACACTCATTAAAAATGTAAAGTATTATATTATAGCATGCACTGCACTTATTTTGATAACCATGAAAAACATTTTAATGTAATTTCAGTTTAGAATGTTTTAGACTCTTTAGAGAGGGCCGCAATTTACCTGCGTGACCCTAGGTATATCTCGAAAAGTTACCATCCGATGGTTACCTCAATGGTCTCAAATGAAAGCGAACACTTGAGAGTGTTAGAAACATATATAGTTTCATTAAAAATAAGCCTGGACCATGGTGATACAGTAGTAATGTATCAGAATGGGTTAAGGATGGGTGTTTTTTTTTGAGAAGTAAAATAAAATAAAACACTATAGTAAAAAGCTTATAACTCAAAAACTTACAATCGAACTGTGCTTTTCTTCCAGTCTGCAGAATATGGGAGATATTTAGGATATTCTCTCCGAACAATTTTGAATTAATTCCTATATTTACATTAATTTTGCAACTAACAATTCTGAATAAATCCCTATATTTACATTAATTTTGTTACAAACAGAATAAGAGATCTCTACGAATACTTTACAAGTTTCTGCAGACTGGCTTTTCTTGAACTCATATGAAATGGAAGAAGATCACTTTGAAGTATTAGACCCATGTATAGTTTTACTATTAATAACCCATTATGATATGTTAATATACGAAAAATGCAGGAAGGTTGTTTTTATGAAATATGATTTTTTAACCAATAGAATTTTAAATGAGCTTTTAGCTCAAAAATTTACAATTAGATTCTGTTTTTCTTAGTTTCATATGAAAGAAGACACTTTGGAGTAGTAGAAACAAGCCAGTCTGCAGAATATGGGAGATATTGGGGATATTTTCTCCGAACAATTTTGAATTAATTCCTATATTTACATTAATTTTGCTACGAACACTTCTGAATTAATTCCTATATTTACACATTCTACGAACAGAATAAGATATCTCTAAGAACATCAGATTGTATTTGGTGGTAAATTCCAATGATATGTTGGCAGATATTCAATTTCTCTAATAAAAGAATTCCTGCAATGTTGGAGGATATTTAGCTATTAATTCCTATATTACCATTAATTTTTGGAGGTGAAACTGGAAAAATGTTGGAGGTCTAGACAAATAGATGAAAAATGTTAGCAGCTATTTCTCAGATTTTTGAAAAAGTCAGAGGAGTTCAGTGCACCAAATACAAACTGGTACAAACACTTTACCAGTTTCTGCAGACTGGTAAACAAGCATAGTTTATTCAATTATAAGCCATAATGCTACAATAATTTCCTCAAAATGGTAGGGTGATTTATAACGTAACAGACTCCAACAGAGAAAACAATGAAAATATTGATAGTTTTTGACACAATGTTCTGATCTTGTTCTATTCCAATTAGTTCTGTGTACAGTGTACTATCATCAACAGTTTGGGAACTCCTCAAAGAATCTTTTAGAACAACTTTTGGCAACCTATGTGTCATTCAAAATTAAATAATGAGGTTGTATCAAATTACCCAAAAGGTGGGGTAATTTGATATATTATTTTTTCATTTTTCAAATTATTGCCACGGATGTATGGATTAACAAATTTAATGAAATTATTATATGGATCGATAGCCAAGATCTTGAATGGAAAGAATAAAAATATAAATTGTGAAATATTTGTTGATGACAAGTCTTAATTAGGCAAAAATCTCAATTCTGTATCAAATATTTAGTACTTAGCTACCCACTAAAAATTAATGGTAACCTAGGTCATTGAAAAATTAATAAATAGCAAAAGTTCCACCAACTTTGCAAGTTTCAAGTGTGCTGCAATATTTATTTACCAGTCTGCAGAAATTGGTAAAGTGTTTGTAGAGATCTCTTATTTTGTTTGTAGCAAAATTAGTAATGTAAATATAGGAATTACTTCAAAATTGTTCATATAGAGTATCCCAAATATGATAACATAATAAAATATCTCCCAGACTCCCATATTCTGCAAGACTGGTTTATTCGGTCAGACCAATTTACCACCGAATGGTCTATTGACAAAGTCGCCAGAATATTGCCAGTCTGCAGAAACTGGTAAAGTGTTTGTAGAGATATCTTATTCTGTTTGTAGCAAAATAAATGTAAATGAAGGAATTAATTCAAAATTGTTCTGAGAAAATACCCCAAATATCTCCCATATTTTGCAGACTGTTTTGGTGATTTTCGTGTGGTGAAATGAGTTGAAAACATGTAAATAACAAGTAAATCACCCATAAAATAGTCTCAAGAGATACACATGCAATGTCATGCATCAGACATGAAGCATAAAGATGTTTTCTAGTGTAAAATCTTCACTAGGAAGTCAAATGTGTCGACCTGGATCCATTTTCTCACTAAACTGGCGACTTTCCTGTCACACTTACAAACATGGAATATGACCAAATGGTAGACTGCAGGAACTTGTAAGGTGTTCTGTGTTTGTAGAGAGCTCTTATTCTGTTTGCAATGAAATCGATGTAGATATAGTAATTAATCGAACAGCAGATGGTGCAGACCCTGAGACCCAGTCTGTATTTGGTTACACAATCCCACTGACTTTTTCAAAAGTTAAAAAATCCACCAACAATTTCCCATAATTTGGCTGATCACATTTTCCCATTTTATCCACTGACAATTATTGGTAAGTTGGTTACATAGCCCATAGGAATAAATAGCTAAAAAATCCACTGACCTTGCTAGAATATTATTCTTAAAAGGGGGGGGGGGGGGGATGCCTGCCGGTACTGGTATACTGTTCTCCAAGAAATCCTCTATTTCAGCTTTTGTTCTCAGTAAAATGCATGCAAATATGAAATATAGGAAAAAAATTGAGGATTTTTCGAACAGAAAAATGAAAAAAAAGTTCATAACGTCCCATATTCTGTCAACTGGGGTCGGATTAATTGGGTGTTCATAGCAAAATTAATATAAGCGTAGAAATTAATTCAAAATTGTTCATAGAAAATATTCAAAATATCTCCCATATTGACATATTCAGCAGATTTGAAATAGGATTTTGAAATCATGAAATGCAAGTTAATTTATTGGCTTTAATTGACACACTCTTGAACATAGATTTCTATTTCATCAGGTGATATAATTTTTCTTCCCACTTTTAATAACTAGTAACAAAATTAGTCATACCTATTAGGCTATTACCTAATGATAATTATATATACAATCAATTTATTTTTTTGTTCTTAAAGTAATACCTAGCACTACATTCAGGATTTTGCTATATTACTTTTGTAATCGGTTGAAAGTTTTCTATCTTTAAAGATACCCGTACTGTCATAACCTTAAACAGACAAACACTTTGTTAATCGTTCTAAATGTTAGATTTTAGTGTTGGCGAATACCCGGTCTGTATTTGGTGTACAAAAACCCACTGACTTCTTCTAAATGCTGGAAAAATCCTCCACCAATATATTTGCAAAAATTTGGCTGATCCACCAACATATCCAAAATTCAGCCATCAAAATCAATGGTAACATATGAATAAATATCTTAAAATCCAACGACTTTGCTAAAATATTATTTCTAAAGGGAAAAATTCCACCGATAATTCGTTGGAATTTACCATGAATTACAGTATGGTGACCATGCTTGTATGCTGAATCATAAGACTAGGTATAGTGTATGTATGCTGATTGCTGAACCATTGGTCTATATTGAGTACTCTAAATCATATGCACTATGTAGTATGCTACATACTTACCTATTTTCATTCAATATATAACACATAAATTAGCTATCAAAGAACTATTTGAATATTTCATTATATTATCAGTAGAATAGGATTTAATTACCTTTTATCTTAATTTGAGTTACTGTTAAATGTTTCTCTAGAATTGAAAAATGCTATATATATATATAACTAATTACAAACTTGTTCACTGACCAGTATTGTCAACTTTCCAACTTACATAAATTGGATCTTAGTGTTGCCTTATATTGTGAATTGTTATGTATATATATGATTATATACATAACTTAGAGTCTGTTTCACTGATTACGTAATGGTTGATGCTACCTAGGCATTTTCTTCAGCTCTTAATAGATTGATACCCTTAATTCACTAAATTACACCTATAAGTAAAATTTTGATTCAATTTTACTCTAAATTTGAAGTTACCACACCAATTAGTATATCTGAGCATCTATGCCAATTACATCATTGCTGGTAATTTGACCCCCATTAATTGATTCTTGAATGATGCACTTAATTAATTATAAAGCCAATGTTAAAAGATTTTTTGATAAATTCATTAGTTTATTGATTTCAAAATATATTCTTCTGGACTTTTCAAATAGTTTCAAAAGATAACTGCTGCAACCACTTTTGCATCAAAATTACCATAAGTTATTAAGAGTTATTGTGCAAAACAGTATATTTCAATATACAGTCGGACTCCGCTTTAAGTAAACCCCGCTTCTAGATCAGGACAACTTAAAGCGTAGTTCACCCAGAGCTTACGTACATCAGTTGTACCAGAAAATTATTTTCAAACACTTTTATTTACATTGAAAGAACCATACAAATAATGGTTCATAGTATTAGTGTACCATGCAAACGTTCTTTGATTTTTGTTAATAGAAAACAAAAAGATTGGAGTAACAATGCAAAACTTAAAGCGGGGTCGCCTCTGTTTTAAGATCCATTTCCAAGTTAAGGTGCAATTTTTTGATTATTTAATTTTTAATATAATATTTTAATATCATGAGAGAGAGGGGGAGGAGCAAATTACTGTGTGTCATTTTAGCTGGGGTCAGATTGCATAGCATCCAATTTAGTGTTGTAAAAAAATGTTTTTTTTTTTTTTGACAAAAGAAACATGTTTAAAAAATGGTTTTTATCGTTTTTTTTGTTTTAAATGCATATCCCACCATATTAAGTTGTTTAAACCAAATGGGACTTTTATATGTTCGTACCATGAATATATAACACTTTTCCTTATAAAATTAACTATTCTGTAAGTTGTTCTATACATGTTCTATAAGTTTTGGACATGTTAACTTCTAATAGAAACAGACATGTTTGATATGAGAATATCTAAATTATCATGACCCAGAGCATAAATTTCAGTCGTGCTCCATGGTCTCATATGTACATTACTGAAGAGAAATCTGAAATAACACTGCCAGACGTATGATATCCTAGACTATTCATCTAATTCATCTACGCACACACAGCACAGAAATGTCTAATAATTATTTTTTACCAGTTAAACTGACATTATTAATGTACCTGTTACCTATACAGTAATAGACAAACAATTTGTTTGCATGGTTAACTATTGTATCTATGCTACTGGGATTTGTGGTAAAATGCTTAAGATGCCTGCTTCAACGCTACATAATTAAATGTTCTGAATCTATTTAAAACTGAATCTATTTAATTTATTCAAGTTTTACTCTCAAATTCAACTTAAATTCATTATTAATTCATCTAATTCCATTGGCAATATGTTCAATTATTAAGATAAACTCCACGCCTTTACTTGTTTCCAATGTTATATACAAATTCACTTGCGGAGAGTTTTCTGCGGCCTATATAGGTGAAACAGGGAAACAACTAAAGATGAGTTAGTGTAAAAAAAAAAGAGAGGTTTCCTTCAGAAACCCCTTCACCGTTTTATCTAACCCTGAAAATAGTGAAAATTTAGAACATTCTTTTGACCATAATCATCCATTTTCAGAAAAAGATTTCAAAATTTTAACTACCTGCAATACTTTAAGTTTGAGGACATTGGAATCAATTTTTATTTAAAACTAATTTGGCTATTGTTTGATTTTGATTTTACTACCCCTTTAATGTATTATATTGAAAATTATTCTTAATGTGCGAGATGTTTGCCAATTACTGGCATAGTTACCCTACAAATTTTCACACTTCTGTAGAATTTGGAACATTTTCTGCATGGACAATTCTGAATTTAATTTTAAATACACTCCTGATTTAACCAGTGTATTTTTAGCTAATTAAACTATTCTTCAATAATTGTTGAACATTGTTTTCATTGTAATTAATGTTTTGACTTGTTCGCTTGACTTGTTTAAAAATGTTTTCTGTATTTATTTGTGTGAAATATGAATATTTCTTGAAATAAACTTCTATCTGTTTATGTTTTTTATTCCTTGCTGGCAAACACATATGGCATTACTGCATTGGGTAATGTTTATTTGAACATCTAATTAATTTGAGTGAGGTTACATAGTTTAATTTCAATGCAAGATAAATTTTGATTTGTTTGTAATACAATTTGAATTCTATTTCAAACACGAACTATTGAATTCGTTCTATACTAAACCAATGTTAGTTGTACATAATCATTTGCCCATTGAAATCAGAAATGAGCATTCACTCTTTAACTCTACCATGTGACAGTGCAACATCTCATCTAGTATATTAACAAATATTTCTTAGAGTATTGATTATACTAATAGTATCCATTTGAATATTCTGAATCATTTTAGGATCAATTTAGAGAGGTTATAATTGCCCCCAGGGGCTCTATCCTGAAGCTATATCTGTGGGGGTGGCGTCCCTTGGGCCCCAAACTGTTGTAATTTGGATTATGGATTGTCTTTTTTCATGTTTATCATTTTTTTAACGCTACTTGCAGTTTTAGATGATAGCGCTAGGGTTATGCTCTTCAACTACGAGGTCTTAGATTTTGTGTTAGGTAGGCTCGTAGGCTTCATTTACTATCACCTCTTCATTTTCCTCTTCCATCCGTGAGTGCAGCCACCGGTGCTTGTGTCATGTTTCGTCACATTCCTTGGTAAGTGACTGCATTCACGGAGTAGCTTTTCTGCATCCATGAGCATTGTCACTGACGGTGGTAAGTGACTTTGTTCATGGAGCCACTTTCCTCTCTGACTGCTTCTTCCAGTCCCTTGTACTTAATTTCCTTTTGACGTCAGCGATATGGCCTTTGGTTCCAAAGCAGACGTTAAACCATTACTAAATTAATTAATTAGAGGTTATAATTTTACAGAACTGAATTGACAGATTGTAAACAGGATGTTTTACAGTTTATTGTTGTACTAAAGTTAAGCTTGCAAACAGTCATTTTTGTATGCATCCTCACTCTTCATTGAAAGTGACTTTCCAGAAACTGAATTTTCATCTAATGTGACTTTTCAGGAATTGAATTTTCATCTAATGTGACTTTCTAGAAACTGAATTTTCATCTATCACTTTCCAGAAACTGAATTTTCATCCAATGTGACTCTCCGAAACTGAATTTTCATCTGATATCACTTTCCAGAAACTGAATTTTCATCCAATGTGACTCTCCGAAACTGAATTTTCATCTGATATCACTTTCAAGAAACTGAATTTTCATCTGATATCACTTTTCAGAAACTGAATTTTCATCTATCACTTTCCAGAAACTGAATTTTCATCTGATGTGACTTTCCAGAAACTGAATTTTCATCTTGTATCACTTTCCAGAAACTGAATTTTCATCCAATGTGACTCTCCGAAACTGAATTTTCATCTGATATCACTTTCAAGAAACTGAATTTTCATCTGATATGACTTTTCAGAAACTGAATTTTCATCTATCACTTTCCAGAAACTGAATTTTCATCTGATGTGACTTTCCAGAAACTGAATTTTCATCTTGTATCACTTTCCAGAAACTGAATTTTCATCGATCACTTTCCAGAAACTGAATTTTCATCTGATATCCCTTTTAAGAAACTGAGTTTTCATCTGATGTGACTTTCCAGAAACTTAATTTTCATCTAATGTGACTTTCCAGAAACTGAATTTTCATTTAATGTGACTTTCCAGAATCTGAATTTTCATCCAATGTGACTTTCCAGAAACTGAATTTTCATCTGATATGACTTTTCAGAAACTGAATTTTCATCTGATATGACTTTTCAGAAACTAAATTTTCATCTGAAATGACTTTCCAGAAACTGAATTTTCATCTAATGTGACTTTCCAGAAACTGAATTTTCATCTGATATAACTTTTCAGAAACTGAATTTTCATCTGATATGACTTTTCAGAAACTGAATTTTCATCTAATGTGACTTTCCAGAAACTGAATTTTCATCTGAATCACTTTCCAGAAACTGAATTTTCATCTGAAATCACTTTTCAGAAACTGAATTTTCATCTGAAATCACTTTTCAGAAACTGAATTTTCATCTGAAATCACTTTTCAGAAACTGAATTTTCATCTGAATCACTCTTTAGAAACTGAATTTTGTTCTGAATCACTTTCCAGAAACTGAATTTTCATCTGAATCACTTTTTTTGAACTCAAAACTGAATTTCCTTCTTTTGTGGCTATCCAGAAACTGAATTTTCATTTTGGGTGGCTTGCCAGAAACTGATTTTTCATTGAACGTGACTTTTCAGAAACTGAATTTTCATCAAATGTTAGTTTCCAAATACCGAATTTTCATCAAACATGCCTGCAAAAATTGCATTTCCATCGAATGTGACATTCATAAAACAATTTCCATTTCCACAGTCTTTCCCGACTTCAATCGGAAATGTGTAAGGTTCACAAAAAATTGAAGAAGTATTTCATATTGATTGGTCTGCAGTCTAGTTAAATCCTAAGTATCCCATCTTCAATTTGCTGAAAGTGTTAATAGACTTCTGTTCTTCTGTTTTCAGTAAAAAATAATGTAGATTAGGAATATTTCCATGCTCTATATTCTGCAGACTGATCCTCTACCCATGTTTTACCTGTACTGTGGAAGGCAGCAAGAAGATTTTGAACCAAATATTGTTGAGGATATTTTCTCCAAGCCAATTTACTCATTTTTAGAAGATTTAAAGTCAAAATCACCATACCAACCATAAGAATTAACTCAAATTTTGAAACTAACTATAGACATACTGCAGATTTGAGATTTAGAATGAAATCTTAATTAGTTGGCTTTAACAGACACATTCTGAAACACTGTTCTGTAAGAGGAACAATATCTTTCAAATTATTATTTTGCACACATGCTTAGCTGCTACCTATATTGTATGACTATGTTACATGAATTAAAAGGCATAACTAATTACCACATTGGGCTATTACCTGTCATAAATGTATCATCCTGAACCAGTTCACCATATATATGAACAGGTGAACTTTTTCTGGGGTTCTGAACCTGAATTTTCACAAGTTTCACTTACGAACTTCCTTATGCTTAATTGAAAAGAAGTGAAATATTTTATGAAAGAGATATATTCAAAGCTAAGAGCTAGACTAATTAAATTTGATGTTAAAGGTCCTCTCCAGGCTCCGGGAAAAAAATGAGTTTATAACATAATATTATAGAACTAAGGTCTACGATCATTATTCTGCAAACTGCATACAATTCGGTTTAATATATATTTTATAATTTGTTTTTAAAGTTTTTTAATACTCTGTGAGCAACAATTGAGCGAATCACTAATCTGATGCTAAAGAAAAAGATTGTACACTCTTTGTTTTGATTACAAATTTTAATTTTATAAACGAACCATGTGTTTTCATCCTTTATTTAAATTATTTTAGATATTAATTGTTTCCTAAAGTATATAAACGTTTCTATTATAAGTTCATTCAATTTTATACCTTTACACAAATATTAAATGGATTTATTAAACCTAATACCTAGTTGACAATCAAAACAAATGGTGTACATTCTTTTTCTTCAGGCTGAAAATTTCTTAAATTAGTGAGTCAGAAGTAAAATAGGTTTTGTAGAGTTTGGATTATAGAAATCTTTAAAAGCATATAAAATTAAAAATATGCTACCAAATTTGATGCAGTTTGTAGCAAAATGATAAGAAACATTAGCCTCATTGATTAAGGCAATAAAAATATTTGCTTGGAGGGCTAATTGTATTATTTACATGTATTTTATATCACATATTTTCTTTCTTTTATAAAAAACTAAACAGAATTCAGGATGAATAGTATTTATCTTTTTTGGAATACAAATCTTATATGTTCATTGTACTTACAGAAAATAGAATTTGTAATAAATAATAGATAAAAAAGTGGTGCATCAAGTGATAATGTCATATTGTTTTTCCTGCTTAGTTTACAAGAAAAGAGTTTTTCTTATAAAATGATGCAGCAGATGTTGATGGTGTCATATTTATTTTTTATTTTGCTTGGTGAAATTTTATAGAGCTCATGGATCCCTCCGACTGGGAGCAAGTGGGCAGCATCCGTGACTCCGAGAACAATGGAGTCATGGTGTCAAACCTGCCCCTTCTATTTGCCAACTCTGACATCACTTCTCTGATGGTTATGACACAGGTGAGATGCTAAACTGAACTTATTTTGAAAGCGATATTGAATTTTAGTCAAAATTAATTTACCTTCATCATTCAGCCATGTGTGGTTGTAACCAGTAATTCTCTAAGGTGAATTTAAGATAAAGAGTAGTATGAACTCTTGTAGCAATGGAGTTTAATGTAATATGAATGGTTCACTTACTCTTTTATTATTTAATATCACCTTGTGAGTTCAAAGCACCCATGTTTTTTTTCATCTTATGCAAGTCTGTTCTGCGATATTGTCAGGGTATTAATTTCAAGTCATGACAAGCACCATCTGTGCTGTGAAGCTATTTTTTAATGTACTTTCTTATTATACCTATTTTTACATATTTTCACGCTGAGTAGCTTTGCTAATATTGAAAACATGGTCTTCTTCTTTTCAGCGCCAATTAGAGAAGTTTGTTCTGTTCATGGTTCGGTGCAGTGTTGGAGAAGATGTCAGGAAACCTTGGGACACGTTAATCAAACCAGAATGGTGGCCCAGTAAATTACCTTTTAGAGTCCCTGCTGGGTTATCCATAGCACCTTCACATCGCTCAATGCTGGTGAGTTCTTACACTTAATATTTATTCATGCCATGTTTGGGGAAAATCTGATCCCATTATTCAACTATAAATGTATAAAAACCATTTAATTATTATGTGTTACCTTTATATATGCATAATTTTCATGATATCAGATGTAAAAATTTATATCAAATACACTAATAATAAATTAGATCCAAAACAGTTGCTTCATTCTCCTGTTCGTTGGATGGGGAAACTTAAATAATTTCAATGACCAATATGGCAATTAGCTACTACTAATTAATTATCAAGGGGTTATCAAAAATATTAAATTTTATATACAAAGTAGTTATAAAGCATCAAAATCTGGTGAATAAATTGATGGCTTTACATAATTTAATCTAAATAAAAATAAGGTGAATTATTCAAAATTCAATCTTCCAACATAGACAAATTCCAAATTAAAAAATTCATAAAAGCTCACTACATTATTATGGGAGCTATATCTGCTTAAAGAGGACTGAGTTGCTAAAGCCATGTTTGGGGAAAATCTTTCGTATTCCATATCATGAATTTAATATCAATATATTCTTTGGAGTATTCATTGTAACTGTGTGAAACAATAAGTTGATGAAGAGCTATTCTGTTTCAGCAAAAGTTAGTGGAGCGTTGTTACCAATATCACGGCTGCGAGTTTCTGCTGCAATTTTGCCGGTCTCTTGTTCAGCAAAAACCCACTGGTGGTTACAAGTTTGCTGACAATAGAGATGGAACTACATCAATGTTCAATAGTGAATCGGGAAAACTTCTCGTCACCTTCAGAAATGAAAATAGGGTCAGTGGTAGCACAGAGAATGTTCTTTCTGATTGTAGTGGATTATCTTACCTATAATTTTTTTGATAACTAAGTTGCTAATAGGCATAGGTTTGAATATATTGAGTTAAATAAAAAATGCTCTAACTTTTAAGTCAAAGTAGGACCAATGATATAACTATTCTATTGCTATATAGATGCAACTATTTAAGATATTCTCGTTAATTTTTAGTTGAGGGGTGAGATGATAAATGTTCTTTAGATCATCAGGCTACAGTAATTCAAGATGAAGTATTTTATTATACTTTTTTGTAGTTATACCTAAATGTGAAAAACCTATTGAATTGGTTGATGCTTTTTGGCTCTCGGTTACAGCGCTGTAGCTTTTGTGGCTCTGAAGCTGAACCCAGTCAAAATTATTAGGGATATTAAAATTGTTCACAGAACAACTATTTCAAGCCCTTATATAAATTCCTGCTGTTAACAAGACCTTTTTGGGATAAGCATTTAATATAGTTAGCTAGAATAATACCATCAAATCTTGAAATAATAGAAATGCTCCTACCTAGCTCCTTATTTCTTAGTAAGATTGAAATATAAATTATTAATTGCAGGAATATGACAAAATCAATCCATCTGCTGGACAAGCAGGCCCTCCTGTGCCTCGTTTGTCTGCAAGGTAAGTTTCATGGTTTTATTATTATTAAAGAATTTTAGTGTTGTGTAATGAGAATTACCTTACCTCAATCATTAGTGAAACTAGCACTTGAATAACTCAAAATGAGTAAATCCATATTATAGAAAATCATGTTGTAGCACTTGAGTAGATTTACAATAAATAAATGAAGATTCAGAACATATTCTTTATTTTTTTAATGTTATAATTGCTGGCGTTTTCGAGTTATAAAGATCTTGATGAGAATAATTTACTAGACTATCAATAGCTGTTATTACTAATAAATTAATATTACTCTCAGTTGTTTTCTCCTTTAATCAGGATCTTCAAAAAAACAATGTTTTTTTTTTAAATACCAAATAAACTGTGGTTTATTCGGTTTTTATATGGAATCATTTAATAAAAGTGCTGAAAGATACTGATTAGGTCATAACTGATCACTTTACATGGTTAACAATACAAACATCATTCATATTTTGATAAATTATGAAAAAAAAATCATTTTATTTGAAATAAATTATGAAAAAAAATACTATGTAACATTTTTCTTCACATTCTTATATTTCCATTGGTTTACATTTCAAATGTAGATGCTCAAACTAAAATATAACATATTAGCTAATGATCATCATAGTATGACTCGAGACTATATTTGATATTTACTAAATCACTATGTAAAATATCTTCATAAAATGATAATAACACAATATTGGTGAGAAGAAAACCCTGTCCATATTTCTATCTTCCTTTGGTTTTTATGTCTTCCATTAAAAAAATATTACACTATTGAGATTAACTAATTATATTTTTATATAGCTACATAATATATTTATATAATATAATAAAACTTTTTTATTAATATGGATGATTAATGATATATTTAAAATGATTTTAGAGCTGCAAAGGATAAAAAAAAATCAATGGTTTTAACTAATTGGTTTAAACCAACCCACCCTGCTCTTGATGCATCTGTTTCCAAACTCTCAGGCCTCAGCTGTTACCCAGGCGGGGTTCATCAACCCCCTCAATGGTGGTCAAACCTGATATTCATGATGTCTATCTGTGTGATCGCTGTGATATGGAGTTCAACACTTTGAGTCAAGTTCAGGTAACCCTTACTGTATTTCCTCTAGATTCATAAGTAGTTGTGAATAATTTTTATTTATCTGTGTTCTGTTTATTTAATCTGAGAACCTTTTTTTAATCATTTAAAAGTGGATAGCCATTTAGAAAGAGAGTTCAAGATGCAAGTTTAGTAACCTTTGATGTTAACTCATTTCAGCTTACCAACTCTTACTGCGTCGAGCTTCACTTGCCATAACTTCAGTTCCACTTTCCATATTATGTGTGACTATCCATATCTCTCGTGACTATCCATATCTCTCGTGACTATCCATATCTCGCGTGACTATCCATATCTCACGTGACTATCCATATCTCACGTGACTATCCATATCTCACGTGACTATCCATATCTCACGTGACTATCCATATCTCACGTGACTATCCATATCTCACTTGACTATCCATATCTCACGTGACTATCCATATCTCACGTGACTATCCATATCTCACGTGACTATCCATATCTCACTTGACTATCCATATCTCACTTGACTATCCATATCTCACTTGACTATCCATATCTCACGTGACTATCCATATCTCACTTGACTATCCATATCTCACGTGACTATCCATATCTCACGTGAATCCATATCTCACGTGACTATCCATATCTCACGTGACTTTTTGTATTTCTAGTGACTTTTTGTATTTCTAGTGACTTTTTGTATTTCTAGTGACTTTTCAAAGTATTTCTAGTGACTTTTCAAAGTATTTCTAGTGACTTTTCAAAGTATTTCTAGTGACTTTTCAAAGTATTTCTAGTGACTTTTCAAAGTATTTCTAGTGACTTTTCAAAGTATTTCTAGTGACTTTTCAAAGTATTTCTAGTGACTTTTCAAAGTATTTCTAGTGACTTTTCAAAGTATTTCTAGTGACTTTTCAAAGTATTTCTAGTGACTTTTCAAAGTATTTCTAGTGACTTTTCGTATTTCTAGTGACTTTTCGTATTTCTAGTGACTTTTCGTATTTCTAGTGACTTTTCGTATTTCTAGTGACTTTTCGTATTTCTAGTGACTTTTCGTATTCCACATGTCTTTTCGTATTCCACATGTCTTTTCGTATTCCACATGTCTTTTCGTATTCCACATGTCTTTTCGTATTCCACATGTCTTTTCGTATTCCACATGTCTTTTCGTATTCCACATGTCTTTTCGTATTCCACATGTCTTTTCGTATTCCACATGTCTTTTCGTATTCCACATGTCTTTTCGTATTCCACATGTCTTTTCGTATTCCACATGTCTTTTCGTATTCCACATGTCTTTTCGTATTCCACATGTCTTTTCGTATTCCACATGTCTTTTCGTATTCCACATGTCTTTTCGTATTCCACATGTCTTTTCGTATTCCACATGTCTTTTCGTATTCCACATGTCTTTTCGTATTCCACATGTCTTTTCGTATTCCACATGTCTTTTCGTATTCCACATGTCTTTTCGTATTCCACATGTCTTTTCGTATTCCACATGTCTTTTCGTATTCCACATGTCTTTTCGTATTCCACATGTCTTTTCGTATTCCACATGTCTTTTCGTATTCCACATGTCTTTTCGTATTCCACATGTCTTCTCTTATTTTAAGTGATTTTCCATATTTTGTGAACAATTTATCTTTATTAACTTATAAATGAACCATTATAACATCATTAGCTAAGTGACGATCTAAAACTTTTATTATAAATGTACAGGGTGGGGCGTAAGTTTGGAAGCAATTTTTCAAACATTAATATAATTCTTAAAAATAAGTTCCTAAGTAGGTGATAGGGTTTGAACTATAGTAGAGACACTACATTATGACGTGGCAGTGTTATTTTTTACAAAAATTTAGTCAATTCAAAAATGTCAGACAAAAGAGAAGCCATTATTGCTTAACACCGTGCCGGGAAGTCGGATTCCGTCATTTCAAAGACTCTCTCAATAGCGAGATCGACTGTTTGGAAGTGTGTGAAGCGTTTTAATGAGAGAGGAGACTTGACTGATCGTCCAAGAAGTAGTAGACCACGCTCACAACGCACCAAACAACTGATAAAATGTGCCAGAGAGAAGATCAGGAGGAACCCGAAAAGGTCAATACGATTGTTAGCCAAAACAGCTAATGTGAGTCCCAGAACAATGAGAAGAGTTGTCAAAGAAGACCTAAAGATGTCCTCTTTCACCCTCCAAAAGAGACAGACTCTGTCAGAAGCTGTAAAGAAAAAGAGATTGGAGAGAAGCAAAGCACTTCTGAGAGAATTGAAGTCTGGCACGGCTGGTGAAATTGTTGGGTCTGACGAAAAAAATTTCACAGTGGAAATGGCTCACATCCGGAGGAATGACAGAGTAATTGGTAAAAGTGCAAAAGACATCCCGTACAACCAAAAAACTGTCCACAGAACCATGAAACCTGCTTCAGTAATGGTCTGGGCCACCGTTTCAGAAACTTGGAGATCTCCTTTAATTTTTGTGGAACAAGGCGCCAAAATCATTGCTAAATGTTATATTGAGAATATTTTGACGCCAATGTTGGAGTCAGCTAAGGATCACTTCGGTAATGACACTCTATGGACATTTCAGCAAGACGGCGCGACTTCACATACTGCAAATGTCACTCAAAACTGGTGCCATGACCATCTTCCACGGTTTTGGTCCAAAAAAATGTGGCCTCCCTGCTCCCCAGATGTTAATCTTATGGACTTTTCGGTATGGTCCATTCTTGAATCAAAGGCCTGTGGTAAATTCCATCACAGTGTGGATGATTTAAAGCGTTCGCTCCAGAGATCTTGGAAGGAAATTTCACAAGAACAGTTGCGTGCCGCAGTAGGAGGAGTTCGGAGGAGATTTGAGGCTGTTATTAAAAACAAGGGGGGACATTTTGAATAAATTTATGATTTTTGAATTCTTAAAACCCTTATGTAATAATACATAACTGTAAATTATTAAATATATTTTTCGTTGGATTATAATATGCACTTTCATTTGCTTTCAAACTTACGCCCCACCCTGTATTATGCCTTTTTCTCCTGTGACCCTATGGCAGTAACTGGAAGTTTAGTGGGTCACGTTGCAGGAAACGAGCTAACATTCCTGTGAATAACTAAAATTTGTCCATTTTTTAAAAATGAATTTTATGTAGATTATCACAGAATTTGGATCTTGCCGATCTCATAGTTCTATGAAACAAAATGGTATGACTGACGAAGTTAAATGATCCTAATAATATCTCTTTCTATAGCTACATTATCTCATTCTCTATCTGTACCATCTTACTCTATCTAACTATCTCTCTCTATCTACACTATCTCTTTCTCTAACCACACTACCTCTCTCCCAGGCTCATGAGAGAATATGTATGGGTGATGACCAAGTTGCTGCTGCTAACAGACCCCAAATTACTCCAGAGAATGAAGATGAACTTCCTGACTTGCTGCAAGATGACTCTGATACTACTGACCAGGTGAGAGTTACTCAAAAAGATGATATGATTTACCTTTATGCCCAAAGGCGCCATATGGGTCCCTTTTCAAATGATATATTTTGCGTCGTTGGTTTTTGAGAGGTTTAAACGACCAGACAATAAACATGTATGTACGCTTTCATTTACCAAAACATTTGAACGCTCTCATTAGTTCAATGTTTTCTTTGGCAAGGTAGCTATATATTAGAAAAATAGCATAAAACTATCCATCTTGTCCAGCTCAAATTAATACTATCATAATAATTTATGGCCTCAAATCATTATTGTACTTTATGAACTATTCTTACATAGCTCGATATTTATCTTTGACATTAGGTTCTAGTGGTGAATAGATCAGTTAAGGATTTTACCCATCAAATTTATTTAGATAGAAAATTGTTTATTTTTCAAATTGGAAATACCACATAGCTAGGTAGTGTAAGTTACAAATCATCAGTCCCTTTCACATATTCAGCCATGTAAGAACAAACTAAATAGCAACTAGTATTTCAATTGGTAACCATGATATCCTCAGGTATCATGGTTACCAAGTAGCTACCAACTAAAATAAAAATTCAATAATAATTATTATATTTTTTCCCTAATATGACCAAAGATGTGAAGCTGATGGATAATTTTCTCTACATAAATTTGATGATATTTTACATGCTCTAACTGTACACTGACTATTTCCTCTTGTTTGTCTGTCAGGCTACCCGTATGTACCAGTTGGGTCTGATAGCAGTAGGTACTCGGTCTCAGCTTCCCCCTAACTCCCCTGTGAAGTGGAGTGGCTCCCACCCCCCCTTCCAGTCCTCCGTGAGAAGGGTGCCCTCCAGGAACAACTATTTGAAGTTTGACACTGTGGATGTGTCCTCTCCTCTCGGATGGTGTGTGAATTGTGCTAAGCGAGGGAACTGACGTATTAAAGTACAGTTTCATATTTTTGATCATACGAGAAAAAATATAATTTGACATTTTAACTTATTTTCATTGGCATCCCTGATACCAGAGCAGGTATCATGGATACATTAGAATAAAGTTAAAATATCAAATTATATTTTATTTCAATTGGTATCCATAATATCCTATCATATGATCGAAAATGTGAAACTGTCCGTTAATTAGTAACCTACCATGTACATATATTTTCAAAATTGGATGATACACAGTTAAGAGTATTTAAAATAACTAAAACAGTAATCTCAGTATTTAAAAATGATGAGGATTTTGATTGTATTGGTCCAGCCTTTCGCTGATAACCATCAGAATTATGTTTCTAGTAGCACATGTAAACCCTTAAACATTTGGTGACTCATCAAATTTTTATAAGAAATCCTATTTAAAACATAATGCAAAGAAAAGAATAAAAGGAACAAACAACCATAATCAACTGATTGCTAAAATGTATTCAAATTTCTTATTACTATATAATGATAGTTAATTAGTTTGATAATATCTTTCCTTGTACTTACATACGAACACATGCTCCACATATTAGGAACACACATTAATTTAGAAAAAACTATCGGCCAATGCCTAAAATGTGGATATTTCATCTTCTTAATCGTCTAAATGGTATAATTCTATAACATTTATCTCTGTTTACAAATGTTGCTTAGAATGTTATTCTGTTTGATGAAGGTACATTATAAAGATTTTATGAGTTTTTGAGATCACTTGTAGTTAAACAAATGTTGACTTTATGAAAAAAGAATATCCATTTTCAAATCGTGTTCTGCTAAAATGATATTAGTTTGTTACGTCAAATAATATAAAGTGATATGTTTTAAACTGTAAAAAGTTACAAATTATCATGTAAATAAAAAAAAATCTTTTTTTTCAAATCTATTGTCTCAATGCTGATAATTGTTATCTTTTGAATTTACAATAGAACTTTCTTTTTATGTATAAAATTTCATCTTTCCATACTTTTCTCTGAAGTTCAAGTAGCTAATATATACTTTTTTAAGTTTGGGCACTAAAATGTAGCGAAGTAAATATTTCTATCAATCGAGTTACTAAAACACAGTTGAAAGGGATTTTTTTTAAAGTCAACGGAATTCAAATTCCATTTGAATTTAGTAAGTTAGATGGTAAATATTGATACTTTAAAATGATATTTAAATGATAGATATATCAAAATGATATAAAGGTTAATGAATAGCTTTACATTTTTGAATAAGTTTCATAAAAAATCTTTTTATTTTGCCTAAACCTTTCTAATTATTATCTTTTAAACAACACTATCACAAGTAACTAACGCCATTTTTCACATTTCATTCACAGTTTGCTGAGGAGGCAAATCAGAAGAAGGGAAACTAACAAGAATGGTGAAGGACATGACCCTTCATCAGTTAATGGGCAACTGAATGTCCTGAAGTACGAGAGGTTCCTCCCTGCCAGTCCCGATGTACAGTTCCCAGCCATCAGAGACAAGTGAGTTGTTAGATAGTTAGGTGAAACTATGAGGAGAATTAGCTATTTATTAGATAGATACTCAATAGGTTTATTAGGTGAAACTATAAGGAGAATTAGCTATTTATTAGATAGATACTCAATAGGTTTATTAGGTGAAACTATAAGGAGAATTAGCTATTTATTAGATAGATACTCAATAGGTTTATTAGGTGAAACTATAAGGAGAATTAGCTATTTATTAGATAGATACTCAATAGGTTTATTAGGTGAAACTATAAGGAGAATTAGCTATTTATTAGATAGATACTCAATAGGTTTATTAGGTGAAACTTTAAGGAGAATTTCTCTACATCTCTGTAAAAAGTAATCTTTTTTTCAAATATGAATCTCCATATTGTGTATTCTATTATCTAATAGCAAAAAAATTTAATTTGTAATCTGAAGTAACAAACAGTCATGACATAGGAGGTAAGTTCCGAGTTATTGACCACCGGTTCCATATTTTCGAACATATATAAGGAAAAAATGTATAATTATTGTGATTTTCTTATACCTATTATTGAAAAAGTGGAACTGTCCCATAACTCGGAACTTCCTCTACCAAGATTTGATTGTTTCACTATCGAGATATCCTTAATGATAATAGAATAATAGCTATTGCTTATAGCTTACCTCCAAAACAGGAAACTACTTGTGTTCTCTTTGCTAATTGCCATAATTAATCTTTCAAAACCTCTTGGATCAAATAACTTCAGTTGCTTAATTCGTATAAATTATTCCACTGCCTAGTTGTAGCCTTTTGATATTATTTCTATTTCAGTGCTCGTGGACTCACTAGATTTGTGAATGTGTACAGGGATCAGAAATTGCCTTGGTACCACACTTACGCCTTCACCAAGGAACAGAAATACGAGAAGATATTGAACATAGAGCATGGTTTGCTAGAGGAAGGGATTAAACTTTATCTATTGTGCAAGCCTTGCTCTGTGGTAGTGACTAAAGTTCCTAAGAGAGTCATAGACAGGGAGACGCATAGGCAGGAGAAGAAGGTAATGCCCTGCATTGATTTGACTGAAGAGGAAAGCAAATCTACAAAGCAAAACCTGTCTAAAAGCTCCCTGGTGGATCAAATGCTTAACTTCTTCCGAGGCAAGTGTCAGTGGGCCCTCGCACCAGGTTTTCTGGAGCACGTCATATCTGGTGGTAATGTTCCAAACAATCCCGTAGCTCAAATATTCCAGCAACTGTTTTCTCCAACTGGAGTGTTGGTTTTGCTGTTAGGTGAGGCTATAAGAAACTGTAATTGGTCTCAACATGCTCTGGCAGAATATGGTACACTGCAGCTTTCATTGGAACAGCATAATAATTTACTCGTAAAGCTGGGTATTTTAAATGATGTTGCTGTCAAGTTTGGCTCCAGCAAGCCAATGACAGACCTCGTAATCAAATATAATTTCATATTATCCAACCCTGACGAGATGGTTAAATTGACCACTATAACTCCTGATATCACTCAAGTTTCTAATCCCAAAATCAGTTCTCTTCTCTCACAATCCAATTCTGCAAAGCATTCACCTTCCTCCAGTGGTGTTGCCAAATCAATTCGAAGTAATCATGTTTCTCAACCAGGTCCTAAATTCCATCAAAATAATAATGTCAATAGTATAGGTAGGAAAAACAGCAATTCTTTCGCTCCGCTACAAGCAGACTATATTTCTACAGCACAAATCGCATCGGCTAATCGAAATCTTAGTTACAATGTGAAGGAATTCATCCAGGCTGTTGAGAAAGATGTCAGTGTAATTGACGTCATTGATCTTTCGAGTGATGACGAAAGCGAAAATTTGAAACCTGCTAAGAAATTCAAAGCCAATAATAGTGTAAATAGATCGTTCAATAATTTAGATGTAAGAAACTCTCATGTTCGTTACAATAATGGCACTAATGGTGACAGTATGTCGAGTGTTAAGAACACTTCCACCAAATCTTCAGAAGTGACTTCAAAAAACGGGCGTAGCCATTGGTCAATAAGCAGGAATAGAGCTTTAGGACGCAAAGCGACAGATTTTCCTGAGACCAATGGCTCGTCTAGCGTCCAATCTAGTTCTAAGTTGAGCAACGATAGTGTTGTGAAACCTGGTAGTTCAAATCATGCCCTACAATCTTTGCGTCTTTCAACACTCCCATCAAGCGTGTGCAATAACAATTATCTCACTGACAGCTCTGATCTGGAAGACTACAGAGAATCCTTTCTTAGAGATACATCAGAAGTCTTGGATAAGAGAAAAGTCAAGCGCAGGCTAATAAATGGATACGACTCTGAGCACGAGGTTGAAACTGTTGCCAACCCGTCAAAAAAATCCAGATATCTTAAAAGGTTAAATGGCCGCTCTATAAGCTGTTTGTGTCTTATACATGGCTGCTCATGCCGAAAATATAAAGAATATGAAACCTTCTCTGAAGAAATATCAATTGAGAAGAACAATAATGGATTGACATTGGGCATGTATGAGGTGGAATTAGAATCCCACGCATCTGATGTTTACATTGATGAAGATGTGACAGTTAGACTACCTAGTCCTGTTAAACAAAAAGATAACAATGTTTCTAAAGAAATTGCATCTACTATATCAGATGACACAAGAAATGAAGAAACAGTTAGTTCTCTCAACACTATCTTCAGTAGTTTCAACAGTTATTTGAATAAAGGATTTGGTCTTATAAGAAATGCCGTTGCCTCAACGCCAATGCTAGAAACCATTCTCAGCCGCCCCACAACAAAGGAGAAAGTTCAAACTGATAATAAAAAGAATTATCGTTTAATTTCTGAATTGAAGATGTGCTCAGAAGATGAGTGCAAAGAACTTAATGGGGTGAAAGAGTTAATGAAAATATCTAGCAAGTTAGGTAGTAAGAGACTCACTAGGTGTGTCTCCCATCAGAATCTCTTGCAGATTGAATTTGAAACGGTAGCTAAAGAACTACCGCTAAAAATCGCCACTGATGCTGTATTAGAGATGTCTGATCTCCTTTCGATCTCTGAAGTAGAGCAATCCTTTGTCTCGTCTAACACCTCAATTAGTAGTGGTTATCAGACTGATCTTAAATTATCTAAAGATATTGAACCTAGGCTTCCTAGTATAATGGATTCTATTAAAAAATGTGGGACGACTTTTACAGATCGGAGTGAAAATGCGAGTGTAGATTTATTAGAAAAATCTCATGTGGTGAATGCTGCTGAAAGTGGCAGTGTAGTTGATGTTTCTCAAAGAGAACGTCCAGAATTATCTTTGTCAAAAAATGGTGTACATACGTCAGTTTCTCAAAGTTCAGATTCCATTGCTAACTGTTCACTTTCTTCAGAATCTAAAAGAAGTTCTCATTGTAAACGTCGAATAAAGACATGTAAGAGAGCTTTAGCAAGATTAATTGTGGATGAATTCAAAGAGTTGAGTAATTCTCCTTTCCACCCGAAAAGGATAAGTAAAAAGATCCTGAATGGTGAAGTTGAAGAAAGCGCGTCTTCAACCAAACGGATATCTACGGAAATTCTATCAAAGGAATGGGGTCCTGACGAATCTGCGGATTATACCGATGTAGAGGATAATACTGACGAATCTGAGGATGAAAAAAATTCGTCCAAAGAGGATAAGCAACCTCGTGGTAAGAAAAGGAAAATGTCCAAAGAATTGTTGGAATTGGTAGCAGATGAGTGCAAGGAGTTTAAACAGTCTGGTTTTCATCCAGGGGATATTGTGTTCAAAACGGAGGAGGAGTTTTCTGATGAAGGCTCAAGTTCCTCTGACGATGAAGTGGTGGTGAATCTCAACAGTCCTGCCAAATTAAACAAGACTACAGATAATGTTGGCAGTGTAAAAATTAGTAAAGAGCTTCTCTCTCTTCTTCAAGATGAGTATAAGGAGTTTAGGAAAGCAAGTGATAGCTCAGCAAGGCACAAAGAGAAGAGGATGATCGTATCTAAGAGACAACCGTTTAAGACCACTGCTCCTCGTACAGTCAAGAAGAGTAGAGTTGGTCTGGGTTTCTCCCCTAGAATCATTCAGAGGGAGTTGGTACATCAGGAGAAATCTATGTGCTCTTACACATACCCTCTGCCCATTATTTGAGATATGAAAACTCGTCGAAGAACATTCTTATTCATTCGGCATCATTGATATCTTCAGTGGTGCTTATTTCATATTCAGACTTCTTTTTTGCTTATTTAGTTTACAGAAAAGCTACATATAGAAAAATGAGATGATTCGTATCAAATATTTTAAAATGAATATTATTGTCAGTGTACGTACAAAAATTATAACTGGAATTGAACAAAAAATCAATTCATGTAAATTATTTCTCCAACTTTTACTAAAGTTATTCCAATATGGTTATAAACCCTATTCAAAAGTTATTTTGGTGGTTTGAACAAAGGGACTTTTCCTCATGTCTTCAACTGTTGTAATTTGGATAGCTTAGACTTTTCCAGACATTTTATTGAGCAGACTAAAATGCGTCAATTTCTCTTGTTCATTTTTATCGAGTGAAAAATTTGTACATATTTTGTACAGTCCAATACAGTCGCAACTTTTTTGAAGCTTTATATTGAATATTTTCTTTTTAAGATATATTGAGTAAAGTAAATCTTTTGCACTGATTTGTTGAGTAGCTACTGCAATTGACATTTCATTCAGTTACTTGTTTATATTTGCCTGCTCATGGTGGATAGTACACCAGTCTGTTTATTCTATTTATTATTTTAATGCTACCTACCTATGGCCTATTTATTCATATTGATTAGTTACTGAATTTGTATAAATATATGTATATTACAATGTATATTTTCCCTAGTAATTAAAACGAAGTGATATGCTCATATCATTCTTCACTTGTACATCAGTGAATGGTCACTATTTTAAATTTTATCATAATGTATTTTAATTAGGTTAAAGTAACTACGAGCCAAAAAGTAATACTCCACACTGTTATTTTAGATACTGTAAATTAAAGCCTAAGTTATAGTGTTAGGACGCTGCATGCCTTATTGGTTCTAGACATCAGGTTACAGAACTAGCGAACTATAGACAGTAAACCACTTTTTGTTAATGTGCTTTGTAGATGCAATCACATGTGTAGTGTATAACATAAACATAAACATTTATGTTGATATTTCATATATAATCTTAAGTTCAAAAGAGATTGAAACTTAAAGAAATGTGTCCATTACGGGGCAACGACAAAAGCCCACACCGACAAAAGCCCACACCGACAAAAGCCCACACCGACAAAAGCCCACACCGACAAAAGCCCACACCGACAAAAGCCCACACCGACAAAAGCCCACACCGACAAAAGCCCACACCGACAAAAGCCCACACCGACAAAAGCCCACACCGACAAAAGCCCACACCGACAAAAGCCCACACCAACAAAAGCCCACTTCGACGAAAACAAAATTAGTATTCCTGCAATATAAATAATCCATATATGTAAAGTTGGACGAATACTAATTTAATAGTTTTCTCTCTATGGAATCATTATAAATTTATATTATGCACCAAATTAGAGCGCTGTAATCGCAGAACTTAATTTTAAAACACTTTAATTTATGTACTAATTTTTTAGTTTATACTACTGGAACATTTAGTCAGACGTCAGGTAACCAGCAGACGTCTAGTTCAGTTATCATGTAGGATTACTGATCGAAAGGTCATACATCAGCCTCTTTAGACTTTGCTAGCTATAGTCTTAGATTCTATAGACAAGTTCTTCGTAAATACTTTATTTGGCTACAATTATGTATGCCCCTTATACACGTGTAATTAGTCAATTAGTATGGTTGTTGATGTCCTGAATACAGAGTTTATTCTTATTTTTCATCAAACCGTGGAGCAACAGTTAGCATATAACTGTAAAATAACCGAAATGTTTTAACTTGATCCAGGAAAGCATCGACAACCTACAATTTATTTATATTTATTCGCAGTTCACATAATCTAGTGTTTTAAAATTAAGTTCTGCAATAACAGCACTCTAATTTAGGCATAGTACAAATTTACTATGATTCCGTAGAAAGAAAACTGTTAAACTATTATCTTCCTTCGTTCCAACTTTGCATATATGGATTATTTATATTGCAGGAATACTATTTTTTTTTCGTCGGTGGGGGTTTTTGTCGCTAGGGCTTTTGTCACCCATTCGTCCATTATATGATGTGAAATATATACAGGATGGAAATTTCTTAAATTTAAAAATAAAATCCTTAAAATAGGAGTATTAGAATATATTCTAAGTGGTTTTCAAATTTTCATCAGGTATTTAATTCACATTTGGTAATTTTGACTTTGCCCTAATAAGTTTCACATGTAGCCAATGTAATATTATTGATAGTTTAATGCCTAGGGTGCTGAACTACTTATTCTTAATTTAAATAACGGTGTGGCTAAATTTGAATGACTTTTGAATTATTTCAAGACAGTTCTAATTAATAAAGAAATACTTTTTAATAAGTTCATGAACTGAAACCTCATGACCAAGTGTAGCTAGTTACTTTTAGTTTTGTTATATGTAATACTGAATTTTAATATTTGGATAATAGATTATTTTTTCAGTATTTACTGAATGTCTGTGAACAAAGATTGGTAATATAAGGTTTTGTACATATTTTAAATTTACTCAATGGTTTAGTTTTTGCCTTCAGTGCATGGGTTGAAACTCTCAAAGATGAAGAGTGACTTTGCTAATTGGTTCGGATTTTCATTTAGTAGCTAACTAAGGATTTTATTATGATATTTTGTACAGTGTATTTCGCTTTAATTTTTTAAAGCGAATATTTTCTCTGATAATTTAGAAATATTTTCAATTGTCAAACAACCTCTTGTAATAAAGACTCATAAGATATTCTACAGAACCATTCAAACTCTTAAATTAACAAAGATGACTTTGTTCGTGGTACCACTTTATTTTCTGACTGCTACTCGTAGGTCCCTTGTATTTAATTTATTATATTTGACGTCATTGATTTGGTCTTTTTTTTCAAAGCAGACGTTAAACCCCTGTGTAAGTCTCTTTCTGTTAGCAAATTGTCCTGAATATTTTAAAGCATACAAAGTTATTTAAAAAATATTACATGAGATTGCGGTTTTTATTAATAGAAAGGCAATAGATTTAGTTACATAATTCATACCTTAACATAAGGATACATTACTGCCATTATAGCATTGGGTGTATGTAATGTGTCTTCATAGCTTTTGTGTAAATAGCTTATTCATTCTTTTTGAAGTTACTTATCAAAAGACTATGTAAAGGGTACTTGACGTACAAAATTCAATAACAGTTCAAGTATTGCAGTTTTCATTATAAAAAAGGTACAGGAATGTAATTAGTGTATATAAATTAAACTATGTGGCAGTTATAACCTTGTAATTACTGATAGATATAATATGTTTACTACTAAAATATAGTTTTCTAAAAAATCATTTACTTGTTTTCTTACCTGCTTCTTCAAACTTCACCCGATGCTATAGCTCTATTCAAGTTGACAGTTCTTTTTATAATAAATATCTATTGTACTAGATTACTCCCAGGAGTACACCTGAAGCTGTCTATGGCGAATGGAAGAGAGGGGAAGTGGCGTCCCTTGGGCGCGAACTGTCATGGTTGTTAGATTTATTTAAGGTGACTCCGTCTCCCTGAGAGTCTCCTAGGATTGGACCAGGTCCTCCAGCAGTTCCCTAAAACTACTTCCTCCAGCGCTGGGAACCGCAGGTGCTCACTGCTCCCCCACACAGTTTGCACTCCGACGTAGTCTGCAGTCCCACCATTCTCCATATGGCAGAGTAGTCTCCCCATACTCTCCCTTAGTGCCCCCTCGTATCTCCTGGTGTCAGCATGCTGCACTCCCGTTTTCCTCTCCTTAATCCCTCTTCCTATCACTGCTCATCTCGCTTCACCTGTCCCTGATGAATCTCGCTTTCTCGTCCGCCAATTCATTGCCCTGCAGTCCACTGTGTCCTGACACCCACATCATCTGCACCTCCCTACCGTCCTCCTCTAACTCTCATAGCTTCTTTTTGATTTGCCTCAAGTCCCTGCACCATATCTATCAATAATCTGAGATCAGTGATCACATTCGTTCTGCTCCATTCCCCCTCATCCAGCTCATTTCTTCTCCTCTTTGTCAATCGGCCAGTAGTTCTCCATCTATCTCGTCCACTTACTCTGCTTCCTGGTGCAAATCACTACTGCTGTACTCCATTCATGTGGCACAGAATGCTCTTCCCAACTGTGATCGAATATCAACAATAGCTCTCTCAGTCACTTCTCAGGTAGCACTATCACGTAATCCAATCTTATTCCTTCCGTCACTTAACCACCTCTTCAGCCACAGGTCCATTCATCGCCTGAAGTCTTCTTTCCACCTCCACTCTTCTTGCCTATTTAGTATTTCTCCCTTCCACATACTCCTGCAAGAATGCATTTGCCTTTGACTTATATGTTACACACCATCTCCTCCTATATTCTATCAACTTATTCTCCTAGAGCCTTCAATATTCCCCATGCGTTTTTGGTATCATTTACCGTCTCTATAAATTCTCGTCTTTACTTGCTCTATTAGCCCATTCACCATCTTGCTCTTCTCCTTCCATTCCTCTCTTTTTTCTTCGCTGTCTCTTCGTGTTGACGTGGCCATCTCTGCTGCGTCTCTAATGATTCTCACTCTATCCTTGTACCTCTCCTTGATTCTTTCTATCTCTCACTGCCTTAATTACTGTTCTCTGCTGCCATTTTCTTTTATGACTTCTTAAGAGTCCCTTGTAGATTTGTTTTCATTTTATTTAATAATTGAAAATGTATTCTTGTAACATTTCATAATCAACGTCTGAAATAAAAAAGTAGGTTCAATGAAATTAGGTCAATTATGTGGGATAAATGTAAAAACTAATTGAAAAACTTGAATAGTATATTTTTGGTCAAGGAGTCGTGAAATTATTATTATTAACTTGCACAACATCTCAAAATATTTTTTCCCTATTTCGAAACTAAATCTTATTATCCTTCAGTTAAGTTAACGATTATCAAATTAAATTTCTGCTTCTATTTTAGATTCATTTATTTGGGTATGTCTGAAAAAATTCGCACCATGAACGTTATTCAATATTGTAGTAATAATGTTAAATATTTGTACAACAATGTATTTGCTTTTTCACATGCTGAAACATAAGCATGCGGTACCTACATCATGTCCTAGTCTGACGGGACGACATTCATATCACTAAAAGAAGAATCAAGTGATGAATAATCACAATCGGCTTGGTGTTTCTTTACTATCTGCAAAATATAGGATATTTTTTATATGCAATCCTTAAATTACCTATACCTAATTTCCTCCTGTGTTAATATGTTTCTGAGTACCACCTAAGTAGGTACTCACTTTCTACCTACAGCTACGTGCAGACGGTGCAGTGGGCCCCTACCTATTAACTTTATTTTTTTAAGAGCCTAATAATATTACCTGGTAAAGTGTTCATAGAGATTATTAGAGATCTCTTTTATTGATTTATAGCAAATACTTAGT
This sequence comes from Caprella mutica, assembly GCA_947561585.1. NCBI lineage: Eukaryota > Metazoa > Arthropoda > Malacostraca > Amphipoda > Caprellidae > Caprella > Caprella mutica. The sequence goes on along the minus strand of CANNZV010001177.1, from coordinate 124,406 downwards.
TTTGGGATTGAGATCAAATTTTTAATTATAAAAGTAATCAGTATCACCTGAAAACTAATGTGAAACTTATGCTAGGTACCTAGTACCTAATAAAGCATTGTGATTCTATTTGTCTGTGTAGCAGTGTAGGTTAAGTTCTTAATTATCGGTGGGTTTCACACCAGTCTGCAGAATATGGGAGATTTTAAACATTTTCTGTGCGAACAATAATTTCCCCCCTATATTTACATGTATTTTACTGAGAACAGAAGCCAATAATAGGATTTCTTGGAGAACACTTTACCAGTTCCTGCTGTCTGCTTCTCCCTGTGTATAGAAATTAGAATCACCGAAACGGACGGAAAGTCGGAAACGAACCGATTGAGTACCTACCAAAACGGACCGATTGGCCATGTTTTAAAGTATGGACAAAGTCGCCAGTATAACTGTATATTGGCGACTATTGAGGGGTTAAATAAGCTGGAAAACCTGTAAATAACAAGTTAATTACCTACTCCCAAAATAGTCTCAAGAGACGAGAGTTAACACACATCATACATGGTGACATGTATCACTCAGTATCAGGCATGAAGCAAAAGATGTTTACAAGTGTAAAATCTTTACTAGGAAGCCAAATTGCTCCTTTAAAGTGTCTTAAATATGGCGACCTGGATAAATTTTCTCAATTCTCATTATCCTGGCGACTTTCCTGCCACACTTTAAAACATGGCCGATTGCCAGTCTGTACCTATTTGGTGCATAAAATTCCACTGACATTTTTAAAAAGCTGAAAAAATCGACCATAAATTTCCAGTAATTTTAATTTGGCTGATCCACCAACATTTTACCCAAGTAAAATAGTATGTCTCATAAACTCACCATTTGTCTCTCCAGCTCTCTCCAAAATTCAACAAATTCTCTCCAAAATGATCAAATTTTCATAAATTCTCTCCAAAATAACATTGTAGCATAGGAGAAAAATAGATGAAACTCGCCATTTGCAATTGAAGTGCTCAAAATAACTGTCACAAACTCGCCATTAAAATGGCGAGTTTGGACATGCTTTATTACTTGGCATTTTACCCATTTTTCCACCGAAAATTAATGGTAACATAGGGATAAATAGCTAAAAATCCACCGACTTTGCCAGAATATTATTTTCAATGGAGAAAAACTCCACTCAAATTAAATTCCCGATTAGATCCGTTTTGGACCCCATTCGGTCCTTTTTGGACCACAAATTGGTTCGTTCTGGTCCCGACTCCCCAATCGGTCCGTTTTGGTCATTCTATGTAACCCTGCTTCTCCTGCAGAGATTTTTATTTGAGAGGGAGTTACTCTTCGACTCTCAGTAGCAGATTCAGAATCTCCCGCAGCTAAATTAATTGTAACATAGGAATTAATTCAAAATCTCCCGCAGCTAAATTAATGGTAACATAGGAATTAATTCAAGAACTCCTGCAGAGATCTCCAATTTGGTGCACAAAATTTGACTGACTTCTTGAAAAAGCTGAAAAAAAATCCTCCATAAATTTCCATTTATTTGGCCCGCTGATCCACCAACATTTTACCCATTTTTCCACCAAAAATTGATGGTAACATAGGAATAAATAGCTAAAAATCCACCGACTTTGCCAGATCATAATTTTTCACCCTTTCAAAATAATATTCTAGCAAAGTCAGTGGAATTTAAGTAATTTAATCTTACGTTACTATTAATTTTCGGTGGATAATTTGGGAAAATGCTGGTGGATATGCCAAATTTATGAAAATTGATAGTGGATTTTTTCAGCTTTAAGAGAAAGTCCATTGGATTTTGCAAATTGCCTGTCTGTATTTGGTGCACAAAATCCCACTGACTTTTTAAAAAAGCTGAAAAAATCCACCATGAATTTCCAGTAATTTGGCTGATTCAACAACATTTTCCCAATTTATCCACCGAAAATTAATGGTAACATAGGAATAACCGAATAAATAGCTAAAAATCCACCGAATTTGTAGGATTTATTTCAAAGGGGGAAAAATTCAAACGACATATTAACCATGTTTCAAAGTGTGGCAGGAAAGTCGCCAGTTTGGTGAGAAAATAGATCAAGGTCGCCACATTTAAGATACTTTGAAGAAGAAATAGGACATCCTAGGGAAGACTTTACACTTGAAAACATCCATATGCATCATGTCTGATGCATGTGTATCACTTGAGACTATCTATTAGTGATTTACTTGTTATTTTAACTTATTTACAGGTTTCTAAACTTATTTCACCTTTCAAAAGTCACCAGTATACTGGCGACTTTGTCCATACTTTGAAACATGGCAAATCAATGGAATTTACCATGAATTACAGACTGGAAGTGATGCACATGCCAGACTGTATTTCATGGTAAATTCTACTGACTTGTCAATGGAATTTTACTCCATTGAAAATAATATTCTTCCAAATTGGTGGATTTTTAGCTATTTATTCCTATGTTACCATTAATTTTTGATGGAAAAATGGGTAAAATGTTGTTTGATCAGCCAAATTACTGGAAATTTATTGAGGATTTATTTCAGCTTTTTCAAAAAGTCAGTGGAATTTTGTGCAACAAATACAGACTGGTGCACATGCATCAGATATGAATTCAAGTGTAAAATCTTCACTAGGAAGTCAAATTTCTTCTCTAAAGTATCTTTAATGTGGCGACCTGGATCCATTTTCTCACTAAACTGACGACTTTCCTGCCACACTTCGAAACATGAGTCACCCATGTTTTGAAGCATAGACATAGTCGCCAGTAGGTATATAACTGCCAGTCTGTATTTCATGGTTTCAATATACTATTCTGGCAAAGTTGGTGGATTTTTAGCTATTTATTCCTATGTTACCATTAATTTTCAGTAGATAAATTGAGAAATTGTTGGTGGATCAGCCAAATTATTGGAAATTTAAGATGGATTTTTTCAGCTTTTTGAAAAAGTCAGTGTGATTTTGTGCACAAAATACAGACTGGCAAAACTGTATATTGGCAACTTTTGAGGGGTTAGATAAGTTGAAAAACATGTAAATAACTACTGAATCACTCCCTAAATTAATAATCTCAAGAGATGCATATGCATCAAACCAGTCTGAATTTGGTGCACCAAAATGGCAAGACCCATTGACTTGCTCAAAAAGCTGAAAAGTCCTCCAACATAGGTATTTGGCTGATCCATCAACATTTTCCCCATTTAGCCCAGTATGATAGTATCCAAAGCATGCACAATTAGTCTCCAAATATTTCATTTGTGGGGCAATTTGTCTCCAAAGATTTTCAAATTTCTGTCCAATGGCCTAAAATCTTAAAATACTCTCCAATAATTACGTGTACGGTGTAAACATAACTGTTGCCGAATAATTCAAGAGACTTATTTTAAGGCCTCAATAGTCGCCGGATAAACTTCACAACTTCATGCATCTTTTGCAGACTGGCATTTAAGCCACTGAAAATTAATGTTAACATAATAATTACTGACTTTGTAATTTGTTAGAATATTATTATTTTCGAGGGAGAAAAATTCCACTGACTAGTTGGTGAAATTTACCATGAAATACAGACTGGCTTGTGATTTGCAGCCTGCAGGTTTCATGATTTCATCCATGATCCATGTTAATGAGTCAGTTAAAGCTAATTAATTGGTTTAGGTACATTTTGAAAGGTCAAAACTCAGAACTATATAATTGACTAATTGGCTTAAAATTTGGATTTAATTCTCATGTTCCCTCAAGTGAAATAGTATGGCACTATGGCTTACCAAGTAAAATAGTGTGGGTCATGAACTCTCCATTTGCTTCTCCAAAAGAAACCAAATTTCTGTCCAAAATGATTGAATTATCAAAAATTCTCTCCAAAATCACATTGCAGCCCATGTTTCAAAGTGTGGTATGAAAGTAGCCAGTTTAATGAAAAAATGGATCTAGGTGTGGGGTCACCACATTTATGATTCTTTGAACTTTGAAGAAAGAAAAAATTTACTTCCTAGACAGCTAGACCGTACTGAAGATTTTACACTGACTTGAAAAGTTGAAATCATCTTTATGCTTCATATCTGATGCATAGCTATGTATCTCTTGTATCTTGAGACTATTTCATAAGGATTTACTTGTTAGTTACAGGTTTTTAAACTTATTTCATCCCTCAAAAGTTGCCAGCATACTGGCAACTTTGTCCATACTTTGAAACATGGATTGCAGCATTGGAAAAAATTAGATATTTCTCGCCATTTGCAATTGAAGAGATCAAATAATGTCTTTATTACCTGGATGGCTCATAAAGTTTATAAACTCTCCATTTGTCTCCCCAACTCTCTCAAAGACCAAAAATAACTAAATTTATCTCCAAAATGATCAAATTGTCATAAAATCTCTTTACTTTGTCCAATATAACAGTGTAGCATAGGAGATAATTAGATATTTCTCTCCATTTGAAATTGATAGGCTCAAAACTAACTAACTAACTATCACAATTTCACCATTAAAATGGCGAGTAGGGACATGCTTTATTATCTGGATGATCCCATGATATTTTTTACTCATTCTGCACACTGGTAAAATAGTATGGCTCATAAACTCTCCAATTGTGTTTCCAGCCTCTGAGGCTCTCTCCAAAAATAACCAAATCTCTCTCAAATCATATAAATTCTCTCCAAAATAACATTGTATTATAGGAGATAGATATTTTTCGCCATTTGTAATTGAAAGGCTCAAAATAGTTAAACTCTCCATTAAAATGACATGCTTTATTAGCTATAAAATGGACCGTGGTCGCCACATTTAACCCTTTACGACTGTGTATGACGAAATAGTCACATAATAATAAAGGACTATACTGTAATAAATTGAATGTGTAGAGCCTAGTGACGAATGTGACTATAAATTAACTTGTTGGAAAAATAATTCATGAAATTCAAAAACGAATTAAAATTAGTACATGTATTAACTATTTATTAAAAACTAGACACATTAGAAGTAGTTTATAAAGTTTTAGCTTTTTAAAAAATTAATTCACCTCATAAAGGGTAACTCAATTTAAAGTTGATATTTGGCTTCTTAGTGAAGAGGTTACAGTTGGAGGACTACAAGTCTCCCAGACTGCAGGAACTGAAAAACTGTTCTCAAGAAAACCTCTATTTTGCCTTTTGTTCTCAGTAAAATACAAGTAAAAATAGGAGGAAATTAAGGATTGTTCGCACAGAAAACTTTAAAGGTCCCCTCCAAGCAAATTTTTTTATTGCTTAAATCAACGAGGCTAATGTTTCTTATTATTTTACTGCAAACCCCATCAAATTTGATTCCATATTTTTAATTTTATATGCTTTTAAAGATTTTTATAATCCAAACTCTACTAAACCTACTTTACTTCCGACTTTCTAATTTTCAGTCTGAAGAAGAAGAATGTACACCATTTGTTTGATTGTTAACTAGGTATTTGGTTTAATAAATCTATTTACTATTCGTTTAAAGGTTTAAATTTGGATAAACTTATTATAGAAACGTTTAAATACTTTTAGAAACAATTAATATCTTGAAAGAAGGCCAAAAACGCATTGTTTGTTTAAAAATCTAAATTTGAAATCAAAACAAAGAGAGTACAATCTTCTTTCTCAGCGTCAGGTTGGAGATTCGCTCGATTGTTGCTCACAGAGTATTAAAAAACTTTAAAAGCAAATAATAAAATATATACTGAACCGAATTGTATGCGGTTTGCGGGATAATTATTGTAAACCTTAGTTCTAAAATATTATGTAATAAACTCATTTTTTTCCCGGAGCCTGGAGAGGACCTTTAAAATGTCTCCTATTCTCCAGACTGGTTAGTCTCCAAAGATTTTCAAATCTGTTTCCAAAATGACCAGAATTCTCCAAATTTCAAAATGTCTCAAATAAATAAAAGTAGACCTAAACATAGGAATTATTTAGGAAATTATCTCGAAAGATCTTGCAAAGATATATTTTCTCTTAAATGACGTCTCAAAATTTTTTTGGTGACATGGATGTGGTTTGCAGCCATTTTTCGAAGTTTGCACAAAGATGAGAACTGAAATAAGTTGAAAATGCATCAGACGTAAAATGATGTTTTCAACTGTAAACTATTCACCAAGAAGCCAAATATCTATTTTAAAATGAGTTGAATGTGGTGACCTAGGTCCATTTTCTTATCAAACTGGCTACTTTCCTGCCACACTATGAAACATGGCTCTTCAAACTGGCAAAGTGTGTTAATAGTTTTGTCTTTAGTTAATAAAGATATTTTTAATGGAAGGTGGAAAGTTGGAAACCCAGTTCTGATATCAAAGTGCTACTGAGGAACTAACAACCTGTAGGAATAAATTTGAAATTATTCATAGAAAATGTTCCAAGTATCTCCCATATTCTGCAGACTGTCCTACTAGTCTTCAACTTAATAAATAAACTCAACAAAGTTTCCACCCACTGACTTTTATTCTTGCATTCTTTTTCTATTAAATATAGCCATAACCTTATAATGATTTTTTTTGTTTTTGCAGTTTTTATCGTTTCTAATTAAAATTAGTTAATTGCAAGATGGGTAAATCTAAGAGATATGGACACAAAGTCAACAAACCTGGTGCTCTGGGTGACCAAATTCTTGGTGACAGATTAGCCAAACCAACATCACGTACTAAAGGACAGAGAGATGATGAGCCAAGAAAGAAGGTAAGACCTGATAATTTGGGATATTCTTAATAAATTTAGTAGCTACTCCCTCCCTGAATTGGTATTCTAAATTATTAAGGAATTTATCTCTTTGATGGGATCAAAGGAATTAAATAATAGTTCCTCTCAACAGCTTTTAAAATATATTAAATGAGACTGGAATCAGTGATGTGTGCCACATTCTTCTTTATCAAATATCATTGTCTATTAAGTAATGTTAATGAGATGATAAATATCTCCATTTTTGCTACTTACCAAATATTATTATCAATTAATAGAAGATAAGTAATGTTAAATCAGTCTACTGGTGAATTAGATGATGAAGAAGTTATTTGATAAAACAGTATATAATTCATTTCGAAACATTGTACTTACTATTTTGAACATTTTGTAAAAGACATAACTAATAGAATTGCTCCCTCCTTTTCCAGGCCCAGAACATCACACCTATTCTGGCGCAACTCAAGATATTGCAGGCAGAGGTTGTAGAAAAGGAGTTCAGGGAGAGTGAAATAACTGAAGAGAAAGAGGAGTCTCAACAGGAGGAGGAGGAGGAGGAAGACGAGGAGTTTGAAGTTCCAGAACACATGGACTCTTACGTCACTAGTTTCCAGACTGAATTGGTGAGTTGTCTTTCAGTTATTATAGCTTTGGTTCTCATTTCTTAGCTAATATTTCATTTGTTTTGTGTTGCAAATAATTGGCATTACCATTTGTTGCAGAAGTGCAAACTGTTTTCTAAGCTACTTGACAATCTAGTAACAAATTTCACCTAAATCTGTTCTCATGAACTTGATTCAGAAACAGAAAATGTTTCTCCTTATTATTAACTTTATTAAAGAATATGAATAGGTTTTTATAATAGTTATAATAGGATGATAATCCTTCTTCACAATGTTTTCAGCCAAATAAATAGATGTAGCTACTAAATCATAGGATTGAATCTATCTTAACGTACACACATAGGGTTTTTTAAATCTTTCCACCAGACTTTTTGCTAAGCTCCTCCTACTTTTTCCACGAGAAGATAAGAAAAAACGATGTAATTGTTATTTATTTCAGTTGTTATCCATGATACCTGCAGGCCCTTTACTCTACTATTGAAACTTAAATTATACATATTTCAATTCATGTTCAATTATTCTAGGACTTTACTTAGTTTGTCATGTCCTCAGCTTTATCACTTATTCATTTCTTTCCAACTCTCCACTGCAGGATATCAAACAGAATGATGAGGAGAATAAGATCTTCATGGCTTTCATGACCAAAAGAGAAGAGGAGACTCCTAAGACTTGCATCCAACGCATGAAAGAAACTCTAGAGGAACAGCACCACGAAATAAAGACACAACTAGGGGAGGAGAGGAGTGAGTACCAGCCTAGTGTTACTAGATGATAACAATTTATAATTTCACAAATTTATAAGCTGTTGGTATATAAAAAAATATATATCTATATAAGAAAACATGAAAAATTCGTGACTTTCTTCTTGCAACCATCCAAGAGTCAATGACAAACTGTGAATTAGTAGCTATATAAGGTGATATTTAAGTGCTAAGGTTTTCTTAACAGCATATTCTTAGTAGCACATAATTTTTAATTGTTGTTCTTTCGAATCTAGTTTCATTTACTATAGTCTTGTCTATGCTTCAGTCTAATATTAATAACATTTTCACCTCTGCTCAAATTTTCATGTATTATTCTAGTATTGTGTTTGTCCCCCTCAGATGATTCTGGTGTGCCAGAGTTTGATGAAAATATCTTGGCAATGCTCGATGAAGTGGCTTCGTATCTGAAGAATTATCGCTGTGGCGCCCTTCCCAAGATGGTGAAAATGATGCCATTGCTGCGTAATTGGATTCATCTTCTCTATCGCATCAGTGAGTGTTGCTAAGAAATGATCATATGTTGTGCTTTAGGACTCAAAACAGTCCACTGTTTTTATTCTAGGTATCCCAGTTAGGATATTTAGTTGATAAGAATGTGATGGGTTATCTCATGTGTGACGCCATTTCTAAAAGAGTTTGAATTATATCTAATGCAGATCTAATTGATGAAACCGAATGTGCATTCAATTATTATAGTTCTTTATAAAAGTATTATATTTATTACATAGTTTCAACCCTTTTGGTCCGACAATTCAAGTTTGAAAAACAATCGATATTGATGATATTTTTGGCATGCATAGTGAATACATTGATCTGTATATCGAATTGAAATTTGAAACCCCATAAGAGGTAAACAAAGTAATAATAAAAACATCCCAACTAGACTATTTGATATGTTTTAACTATATACTATTTTCCCTTTGTAATATTTCAGAGCCAGACGAATGGAGTGCCGCTGCCATGTACCAAATGACTCACCTCTTCCGCAGTCAAAAGCCTGAAATGGCACAAGTTTTTTATGCTAAGGTACGTACTATGTAAATACTTTCTATTATACCATTTCAACCTGCAATTGATATGACGGAACAGATACTCTAAATATAGCTAGTTATGTCATTTGTTGTCAATTAAGTGTAACTAACTTCAATCCATATTTTAAAGTAAAATTAGAAAGTAAAGTTAGATTAAAAGAAATTGAAGAACACAAAAAGTTAATCATGACGTCGTTTCTATTCTCTTCTTTCGAAACTGTCTAAATAGATTTTTTTTGACATTATCTTTTTATTGTTATTATCCCTATTTTCAGGTTCTTTTACCTCGTCTCCGTGACGACATTATGCAGTACAAGAAGTTGAACACTTACCTCTACCGTGCACTTGCACAGTCTCTCTTCAAGTGCACAGCCTTCTTCAAAGGAATCGTGCTGCCTCTTTGCTACGTGAGTCATTGCTTATAATGGAAATATACATAGTTTATAAGGGGAAATATTCTTAGTTTATAAGGGGAAATATTCTTAGTTTATAAGGGAAATATTCATAGTTTGTAAGGGGAAATATTCTTAGTTTATAAGGGGAAATATTCATAGTTTATAAGGGGAAATATTCATAGTTTATAAGGGGAAATATTCATAGTTTATAAGGGGAAATATTCATAGTTTATAAGGGGAAATATTCATAGTTTATAAGGGGAAATATTCATAGTTTATAAGGGGAAATATTCATAGTTTCTAAGGGGAAATATTCACAGTTTATAAGGGGAAATATTCACAGTTTATAAGGGGAAATATTCACAGTTTAGAAGTGGAAATATTCTTAGTTTATAAGGGAAATATTCATAGTTTGTAAGGGGAAATATTCATAGTTTGTAAGGGGAAATATTCTTAGTTTATAAGGGGAAATATTCTTAGTTTATAAGGGGAAATATTCTTAGTTTATAAGGGGAAATATTCTTAGTTTATAAGGGGAAATATTCATAGTTTATAAGGGGTAATATTCATAGTTTATAAGGGGAAATATTCATAGTTTATAAGGGGAAATATTCATAGTTTATAAGGGGAAATATTCATAGTTTATAAGGGGAAATAATCATAGTATCTAAGGGGAAATATTCACAGTTTAGAAGTGGAAATATTCACAGTTTAGAAGTGGAAATATTCTTAGTTTAGAAGTGGAAATATTCTTAGTTTAGAAGTGGAAATATTCTTAGTTTATAAGGGGAAATATTCATAGTTTATAAGGGGAAATATTCTTAGTTTATAAGGGAAATATTCTTAGTTTGTAAGGGGAAATATTCTTAGTTTATAGGGGGAAATATTCATAGTTTATAAGGGGAAATATTCATAGTTTATAAGGGGAAATATTCATAGTTTATAAGGGGAAATATTCATAGTTTATAAGGGGAAATATTCATAGTTTATAAGGGGAAATATTCATAGTTTATAAGGGGAAATATTCATAGTTTATAAGGGGAAATATTCATAGTTTATAAGGGGAAATATTCATAGTTTATAAGGGGAAATATTCATAGTTTATAAGGGGAAATATTCATAGTTTATAAGGGGAAATATTCACAGTTTATAAGGGGAAATATTCACAGTTTATAAGGGGAAATATTCTTAGTTTAGAAGTGGAAATATTCTTAGTTTATAAGGGAAATATTCATAGTTTGTAAGGGGAAATATTCTTAGTTTGTAAGGGGAAATATTCTTAGTTTATAAGGGGAAATATTCTTAGTTTGTAAGGGGAAATATTCTTAGTTTATAAGGGGAAATATTCTTAGTTTATAAGGGGAAATATTCTTAGTTTATAAGGGGAAATATTCATAGTTTATAAGGGGAAATATTCATAGTTTATAAGGGGAAATATTCATAGTTTATAAGGGGAAATATTCTTAGTTTATAAGGGGAAATATTCTTAGTTTAGAAGTGGAAATATTCTTAGTTTAGAAGTGGAAATATTCTTAGTTTATAAGGGGAAATATTCTTAGTTTATAAGGGGAAATATTCATAGTTTATAAGGGGAAATATTCATAGTTTATAAGGGGAAATATTCACAGTTTATAAGGGGAAATATTCATAGTTTAGAAGGGGAAATATTCATAGTTTAGAAGGGGAAATATTCACAGTTTATAAGGGGAAATATTCACAGTTTATAAGGGGAAATATTTATAGTTTATAAGGGGAAATATTTATAGTTTATAAGGGGAAATATTCTTAGTTTATAAGGGGAAATATTCTTAGTTTATAAGGGGAAATATTCTTAGTTTAGAAGTGGAAATATTCTTAGTTTAGAAGTGGAAATATTCTTAGTTTAGAAGTGGAAATATTCTTAGTTTAGAAGTGGAAATATTCTTAGTTTAGAAGTGGAAATATTCTTAGTTTAGAAGTGGAAATATTCTTAGTTTAGAAGTGGAAATATTCTTAGTTTAGAAGTGGAAATATTCTTAGTTTAGAAGTGGAAATATTCTTAGTTTAGAAGTGGAAATATTCTTAGTTTATAAGGGGAAATATTCTTAGTTTAGAAGTGGAAATATTCTTAGTTTAGAAGTGGAAATATTCTTAGTTTAGAAGTGGAAATATTCTTAGTTTATAAGGGGAAATATTCTTAGTTTATAAGGGGAAATATTCTTAGTTTAGAAGTGGAAATATTCTTAGTTTAGAAGTGGAAATATTCTTAGTTTAGAAGTGGAAATATTCTTAGTTTATAAGGGGAAATATTCTTAGTTTATAAGGGGAAATATTCTTAGTTTATAAGGGGAAATATTCACAGTTTATAAGGGGAAATATTCACAGTTTATAAGGGGAAATATTCATAGTTTAGAAGTGGAAATATTCTTAGTTTAGAAGTGGAAATATTCTTAGTTTAGAAGTGGAAATATTCTTAGTTTAGAAGTGGAAATATTCTTAGTTTATAAGGGGAAATATTCTTAGTTTATAAGGGGAAATATTCTTAGTTTATAAGGGGAAATATTCATAGTTTATAAGGGGAAATATTCATAGTTTATAAGGGGAAATATTCATAGTTTATGAGGGGAAATATTCATAGTTTATGAGGGGAAATATTCATAGTTTATAAGGGGAAATATTTTTTTAGAAATCAAATATTGTTTTTCTTTTTATCTGTCATTATTAACCACGGTATTATGTAACTAGTGTCTTGAAGGTGGTGATTGTAAACCACTAGTTTATTTTCAGTAACTGAAGTGATTGTTGCTATTGATGTTGATAAAGAATAAGTGAAAATACAAGTTAAAAAATCCTACTTCATTTCACAATATCATGAGATTATTTTTGAAGTTGGTTCTTAACCTTCAAATTCATTGTAACTAATTAATTAGCTAATTATTTAGATACGATACTAGATTGATAATGAATAATTACCCTTTTTCTAAATCTTCATTTTTTTTGCCATATTTGCCAATCTAAAAATTTATTGGAGAATTTTACTGCATCAATTTTTAAATCTAGAACTTTACAATAAAATTTTTAATCTTGGTAAAGTTTTAGGTTCTATAAGATTTCAATTCTTTTAGGAACCAACACTGTACAAAATTTTTAGTAACTGTTTTAGCATGTTTTTAATTGAAATTCTGTAAAGTATGAAATAGAAATAAAACAAATTCTTGAACTAATCTAATTATCATATAATCTGCATTGTAATCTATAATCACATTTTTTCAGGGCAATGACTGCACTCTCAGAGAAGCAGTTATCTTTGGCTCTCTTCTCGCCAAGAAAAAAATACCAATTCTCGCTTCTTCTGCGGCTATCAAGTTCATAGCAGGAATGAAATACTCTGGCGCTAACTCTATTTTCCTCAGGTAAGTGAATTGCCAAATCTAAGTGGTTAATGTTCAGTACAACCCCTCTGTAATGAAATCTTGTATAGTGAACCATCCTGATTAGTAGAGTCCTGAGTATTGAAGTACCCTGTATAGTGATCGTATTTTGTGTAGGCTGTCATGAAATGACAGTTTTCTATGCATCACTGACTCCTAAATGAGGTTTGTATTTATAGTGATGACAAAGTTGTAGTTAATTAAAGAGGAGCTCTACGGTAGTGTTTATCTGCTGTATGAAATGGAATTCATTTGTTTTGTAACTTTATTTTTATTCTCTCGAAATGGTCTCGTCATTTTATATTAATAACTATGTTTTGAGTAGTACTAAATCTTCACTTTTATCCCTGAATGTGTAATTGATTTTATAATATCAAACAATTCACTAGGTTCAGAAATTTCTTGAATCTATTAGCAAAAAGTTTATTTAAACTCCTTTAGGGTTTGAACGATAACGAAATACCTGAATTTACTCTATATTATTTTCGTTTTGTAAATATCTTTCTTTTATGTCTAATAAGAATGTTTCAATGTTTTGTTTTCAGAGTTCTGTTGAACAAGAAGCACGCCCTCTGTTGGACTGTTATTGACTCGGTTTGTGAACACTTCGTTAGGTTCAAACTAGAGGACAGAAAACTACCCGTACTGTGGCACCAGAGTCTGCTCACCTTCGTGCAGAGGTAATATAAGCTTATCATTTGTAGGAGAATGAATAGCTTTAATTTAACACGTTGACTACGTATCGGTATACATTTGTACCACTATGTGCATTACTGATAGACAAAGTTGTTCAAATATATACCACCGTCAATATGTAACGAGAATACCGCCGTCAATAGGTACAAACAGAATACTTAGCTCATTATGCTATCGTAAGAAGACATGAAGCAATAACATATTCCTGGAAAGGAAAGTTGTAACGTAAGAAAAGTCTGGTCAGCTAAACTGAGCAACGTAGTTAACAGAAAGGTGTCAATAGTGTCTGACTTGAAAATATCCACATATACCCTTCAGAAAAACCATAAATGTTTTTAAAAATAGCATTAAACACGCATATGTTTGTTGACTGCACTGTGTAAATATTTACACAGTTGTAGCTTGTCTGTAACGCGGACAGTTGTCCTTCCACAACCAGATGGGTGTGGGAGAAATATTACCACCCGTCCAATCCCAACTCTAAGAGAAAATCATTGTACCACTGACTTTTGAAGAAGAGGATGTGTCGCTTGTAGAAGTGACATATCCTTCTAGACTCAGGAGCGAGGTGATCTGGTGGTAGAGATGTTTCAGTCTCCTGATCACTAAGTTTTTGGGTTAATTGATATATCTCTACAGTATGGACCAAAAAAACTGTATCTTGGTCTCTTTTTTACCGCTTCTTATTGTACTATTAACAAGTAAAAACTATTTTTTACTGGTGGACATAGTTTAAGAACAGGTAAGCAATGAGTGTCTATTTTTGGTCCATTGGTTAACGATTTATAAGCATTTGAAAAAGAGGAAACATTTTTGTGGCCCATACTATACATTGCAACATTGAGAATCTTTAGATATTTGAATTGGAAGAAAAATTACAGCTAAAGGAATTGAACAATATGCTATGTAATAAATAAGGACAAATTTCTTTCAAATATAATTTAAAAAAACTTACAATTGCATCTTCATTTCTTCACCGATTTTCGTGTTTTAAATAAATCATGACTAGGTCCTCTAACTTCTCTATCAAGAACAGTTTTTTTTATAATATTTTGAAGTTATCGGTCCCCTTAGGTCACATTCCCTTCCGTCTAATATGACCAATTTTTTTTATGTATCTAAAAAGATAAATACCTATTATTTAGCATATAACCCCTTCAATTTCTTCCTGCAGATACAAAGATGATTTGAGTTCAGACCAGAAAGAGCAACTGTTGTCCCTGACTGCTTTCCACACCCACAAGGCAATATCTCTTGAAGTCAGGAGAGAAATCGAACACTCCAAAAACAGAGGCGAAAAATAAAAACACTATAATTAAATGTTAATCATTTCATTCCATTGATACATATTATGTTACTTAACATACGATTATTTGACATTAAATAAAATACTTGTATAAGAAAAGTTATGGGATATAAGTATAAAGTAATAGTTATAAAAGCTAGTTAAATAAAATAACTATTCCGCAGTAAATTAAACATTATCTATATCGATGATTATATCAGAATTAGAAGGAATCTAAACAATAATAATTACAAGCCTTATATGTAAAATATAAAAAGAGATTAAGTTTATTAGATTGTATAGAAATAAGATGAACTAAAAAACATTCGCAATTAAAATACTATATTAAACGCTCTACATTTAATGTTTACAGGTAGTTGGAACAAATTTACCTTTACTCAGTCAAGAGGTAATATTCATATCGAACGAGATAAAAAAAAACGAGTATCTGACAGTGATACATACACTGAATTACTTAACTCGCTGTACAGTGATACAAGCTGTGACTCACAAGGTAATTTTAAATTTTTAAACTCATTAAATTTTGCCGAAATGGTCCAGTATTTTCTGTAGTTCGTCATTTTCTTTTTCCTTCTCAGCAAGTTGGTTCTGCATGGATGTCAACTTCAGCTCTAACCTCTTGACAATTATACTCATCTTATTCTTCTCCTGCTCATGTTTGGAATTTTCTTCATCTGCCTGAGCCTCGGCTCTGAAATTAGGAGAATAGATATCAAAATACTTGTAAAGGGTAATTAATTATTCCGGTGCATAGAAAATGCATTTAATTTGTTACAATATAGCTAATGAACAGATGAGGATAAAAAGTACTAGAATCTGATAAAGAGAAGGTGAAAGCATTTATTTCATTGCAGATTTAAGCATCGTTTTACAATGCATTCTTAGCTATGTGAAAATTAATAACATTTACCTAAGAAGGAAATATTTTCAACTTTAATATAAAAGCTAGTCAACTTAGAGTAGTAGTTAGAGTTAATTTACCTCATGGATATTAAAAACATAATAGATTCAAACATAAAAAAGAGAGGATTTATATCTTAGCTAGCTATCATATTGTATTCAATGTAGCATCTCGAAATTTTAAATAACTGAGCTTCTTTATATAACGGCAAACTCGTTAGCTACTCTCTATAGCAGTGCTTCCTAAAGTGGGGTGCCCCTTTGGGTCCTGGATTGTTTATAGGGGGTTGCTGGAATGGCTGTTTTCTATGTTATGACTTATGATTCTTGCTGTTGATATCATGCAGAGTATACAGGAAGTACATTTGCTACAAGATGATCATATAGTAACCAAATCTATTATAATTATATATTTTCAATTTATTTCATGCCAAGAAGGTGCCTGAGAAGAGTAAGGAGTGTGCGAGAAAAATACTTTAAGAAGCACTGCTCTACAGTGAACTAATTTTCAGTAGCTAGTAAAATAAAGAAAATTTATTCACTATACGGGATAGTTCTCTTACTTAGGACTCTACATTCACTATAGAGGAGTTCTACTGTTACTAACGAAATGAACCTGTAAATTATGTAAATCAGCAGCCAAGTACTACTCACTCTTTGAGCTTCTGGTCCACAGATTTGATAAGTTCCCTGACTTGTTCATTCTTAGCCACCAGTTTAGCCTGTAAGTCATTCACTTGCGTCTTCAGCTTCAGTTCATTCTCATGAAGAGTGTTGGCAACGTCCCTTAGACGATGGTACTTCCTGCGAATGAAAAGAAAAAGCAATAGTTTTATGCTCACAATATGTAACAAAAATAACCACCCTGAAGTAGCATCAGTAGATATTTACAAAGTTAAAATCAGATAATTTGATCCCTCAAGAGATATATTTATGTAAAGAGAAGTAAGAAATAATTTAGAGAAAGGGAAATGGATTCACAAATAGATTCTTTTCACTCTGAAAACTATTTTTCAGAAATTACACATTCATGAAACCAATATTGAATACATTAACTAGCTATATATAGGTAACTATACGTATAGTACTAATTCTTCAATAATAACTCACTGTATGTGGTCATAGTAGGTTTCTTCCAGTTTGTTATTTTCACTCTCCAGGAACTTGTTCTTCTCTTTAAAGTTCTCAACCTCTTTATTGAACACCTCCCTCTGATTATCCAGTTCTGTGGTGTGTTCCTTCTCTATCAGCCCCTTCTGCTGAATGATCTTACTGACTATCACCTGCAGCTGCTTGAGGGTGGCCTCACTCTCCTTATTGCGGTCATTGAGGTCCTCACACACGATGGTCTGCTCCTCCAACTGACTGGTGAGGACACTGCACTGCTGTTCATACTCCTTAACTTTGCGCAAATGATCAGCTTGCAGCGCCAGCTCAAGATTGCGCAGCTCCGACTCCGGTACCCAGTTCTCCTTGGAGTCGGAGCAGCGGGAGCACTTGGCCACAGTGGGTGCGAATGATGTTTCACCAGATCTGGACACCTCTATGAGGGTAGAGTTGATTCCTGTGCTGTCCAGATTCACTGTGTCCAGAAGACTGAAGCCAGCTGTGTCAGGATGCTGCAGAAATATAAGTTAAACATTAAATAAAAACGTTGCTATAAACTAGCTTTCATCTCAGGGTTTAACCCTAACTAGTGATGGGACGAAACCAAGTTTTTAACGATTCTGATTCTATCCAAATGTACCGATTCTCGATACCTGATTATGTTTTTATTGGGCTAGATATTTAGCTACCTAATGGTACCTTACCAAGTACCATATTAAATCTTCAATATATTAATAATTCCATAAGTTAATTTTTACTTAGTAGTGTTTATAAGTAGACTGAAACTTATATGGTAAAGTCATATAGGTTTTATTGAAACTGTTTTATTAATACATTAATTTTCATTTTATTGAGTAATCATTAAAGGTCCTCTCCAGGCTCCAGAAAAAAATGAGTATATTAAATAATATTATAGAACTAAGATCTAGGATCATTAATCTGCAAACAGCATAAAATTTAGTTCAGTATATATTTTTCTATTATTCTAGAATCTATATGCTTTTAAAGTTAATATTCTGAGTGCAATAATTGTACGAAACACTAATCTGACGCTGAAGAAAGTGATTCTACACTCTTTGTTTTGATTTCAAATTTGACCTTTATAAACAAAAAATGCATATTTGGTCTTTATTTAAGATTTAAATTGTTTCCTGAAGTATGAAAACGTTTCTATAATTAGTTTCTCTAATTTTGTACCTTTACTGTAATATTTAATAGTGCATTGATAATACCTTCAAAATTCAAAAGTAAAATTGGTTGTGTAGAGTTTTGATTATAAAATCTTTAAAACCATATAAAATTAGCTATAAATATGCCTTCAAATTTCATGGGGTTTGCAGCAAAATTATTAGAAGCATTAGCCTCATTGATTTAAATGATAAAAAAATTGCTTGGAGGGGACCTTTAATGTAAATACTAATTAAATAATAAATAAAAGCCTAAATTAAGTTGATAGTTAGACTATTGGAAGTTTGGAATATATTTAATTTAATTGAAATTACAGTACAAGATATTATTTAACTAGTTACTAACTTATTAGGCAGTATTTTGTTTGACATCATCTAGAAATACATACAATTCATTTAAGTTTTACAGAACATATATACGTATAACCATGTTACATAGAATAAACGAATAATCGTTTTAGGTATCGGAATCGCCCTAAAATTTTGGAACTTCGATTTCGATTCTCCAAACTTGAAAAACCCCGATTATTCGTCCCATCACTAACCCTAACCAGACTAACAATATTTAGGTCCCAAAGGACTGAGTGTCGAGGATACGTACAATATTGATACTTACAAACCAGCAACTTGAATTGTATATTTTGTCAGTTCATAGCTTTTATTTCATAAATGAACTGTGCAATATTTTATATAGCTCCCAACGATTGATAGGAACAAAGTTATTATATTGAATGTTATCTGTTTGAACTACAAATACTTTTGCTGTCAAAGTCAAACTCCAGTCAGTCAGATTATGTTCAAAGAAATACTTCACTCACATATATTTTCTGGGGAGATGGACTGAAGGATATCAAACCACTTGCTCTTCGTCTCTTGCTCTCATCCTCTGCATCTATTTCCATGAAAGAAGGGTCTCTGGAAACATACAGAAAATGGCATTTATTATGCTACTGTTCAACAGAAGTATAAAAAGCATTCACTTGCTATTGGCCTTTATCATATATAGCTAGTCACTTCTTTCATTTAATTGCAGTTTTTCACTCAAGGTTCAAAAATTGAACAATATTTGTGTCCCTTGCTACATTAATATCGACTTACTTTTGAATGAGAGAAGGGCGTCCTGCAACCAGTGGGTCAAACTTCACATAGAGTGAATTCCTGACAAGGTTTAGTCTGCTATCAGCAGATAGAGATGTGCCATGTCCTGCCAACTCATCCAACTCTAGTGGGTCTCTGAAAACTAAAAAAATAATATCAATAGCAAAGTAAATTAAATCATTTATTATTAGGTAAAAATGGAAGATCTAAGCTACAGTGGTTCTTTAATTCAGTTTAAAAAGAGAACGTATAAAAGTCAAATAGAATGAAGAATAATGTAGCAAAACTAACACTAGACATCCATTATCACAATTTACCATCAACAACTAGCTACTTAAAATTGGTCAAAGTTAAGCTAAAACATTGTAAGGTTAGAATGGGTAGCTTGTTAATTTTTGTCATTTACATTACTAGCGTATGATACAGAAATTAAAAACATAATTAGTTGTAGGTGGAAATATTATACTATAGCTATAAGCATAGTCTAAGCTCTAAATTGTGAAAGAAATAAAAGGGTGTGCCCAAAATAGTTAGGTATGCTTCTTCTGTTTAAAATTAAAAATATAGTAAACTGCTTATAAGGATTTTGAGATACTTTCTTTACCGCAAAAGTTTCTACTGATACAGTGTTGTAAGAGTAATGTTCTTAGGGATAGAGTTTTTAACGATAACTCTTCTCTGATTGGTTATATGGGGGAGGAGTCAACAGGGGGCGGTTAGTGCTCCGTCCCTTTAGTGCACTAACTAAACAGTTGGTGCTCCGTCCCTTGTTGGCTCCTCCCCCTTGAATATAGTCTAATTGAATAAAATTACATTTCAAATAATAAGAACTTTGAAACTCTTAACATAGATGGCTGTTATGTAGTTTGTTGTACTGCACACTTCACGATTGCTTTAATGACCTGGCAGGGAGATTCAGGCCGTCCCTATACACTTATTGATCAATCTCCATAGCCAATCAAAAAGCTAATAACCTTAAAAACAATATCATACAAAACTTATCCGCAAGAAGCAATATTTTTAAAACTATATTTTTAGTGGTAGTAACCTTTTAATTTCTAACCATAGTGAATAATGAATATATGCAAACTCACATTCAGTGGCATCTGTGAATCCCTCAGGAGTACCAAGCTGAGATGGAGTGCAGCCAAAAGAACCCTTACTACTGGTGGGTGTCTTGGAAGAAGATCCCAGTCGTTTGTTGGCGCCACTCATAGTGAGTCTTCTCTCTCCAGGCACTCTGTCGGGAGTGATCTTGTACACCAGAGCAAGAGCATTGTTAGACAGCTCATCAAATTCAATGCTAGTCATAGACTGCCTCACTTTGCGAGTTTGACAGAAGTCAGTCAGAGGAGCTAGATCAGTCTTCTCACCATCAAACTTTTCCTCAGAGTCTGTTGGTTTCTTTTCAGAGTTAGGAGTGAGACAAGAGTTATTGATGCTAGAGATATCTGTGTCCACAGCCATTCCAGAAATGTTAGGGGATGATGATACAGAATCTTTGTTCTGTTTGAAGGAGGACTGATGCTGAATACGATGCAGCTGCTTGTTCTTGCCTGGTAGTGTAGGTGTTTTGAAAACTTCACTAGTACAGCTAGTATTTGAAGGAGGTGGAGTGGATATTTTGGCATCTTTACTAGATGGAATAGGAGAAATATTAGCTTTGGTAGAGTGTTTTGCATCCACAGCTTTTACTGAAGTAACTGGCGAGTTTTGAATAGTTGCCTTAGTCTTGAAAGGATCTACACTGGCTATCATACCAGAATTAAGTGGAGAATTTTGAACAGAGGATTGACTTTTGAAAGGATCTTTTATAGCTTCATTAGTTTTTGATGATTTAGAGGAAACTGGAGAGGAAATATCAGAATCTTCTTTGATTCCAGCAATTGGAGAATTAACTACAGCACTCTTAGTTTTGAAAGGATCTAATTCACTTACTGATTCAATCTTATCCAAAAAACTTAGATCATATTGTTTTACTGGGACATCTTCAACGATTCCATCGTCAATAGTTTTACAATCATCCAAATCTTTTGTTTCATCAGAGTTGCTAACTCCCTTAATAGCCTCAGAAATATCTTCCTTTCCAGCAGTCGCACCAACATCTTCTATTATATTCTCTATAACTGTGTCATTCAAAGAGTTATCACTGGATTCAACACCTTCGTTGTTATTATCATGGGTGTCATTTTCGTTCTTGGAATGACTCTTTGCATCAATAATAGGAGAATTGGCCAAGGAAGCAGATGTATCAAAAGGATTGAAATTGGCAGCATCCAGTTTATCCAGAAAATCAAGATTGTACGCTCCTTTGGTGGAGGGTAAAGGCATGTCTTCAGAAGCATCAACGAATTCATCATCACTATCCACAGTCTTTTCAGTTTGTACTGAATTTACCTCTGGTTCAATTAGTTTCTCTTCAGCATTATTCTTAGTTGGAATGGGTTCAGTAAGTATATCAACGGGTTCAGGAAGTATATCAACGGGTTCAGGAAGTATATCGACGGATTTAGGAATATCAAAGGGTTCAGGAAGTGTAGCAATAGATTCAGAAACAGAAGAAGATGCAACTGGAGAGTTTGGAATACCGGTTTTACTTGCAAAAGGATTGAAAGCAGGATTTTCCAAATCATCCAGAGTATAAGTTCGCTTACAAATTTCATGAAAGTCTAATGGGTCACAGGGAGCATGGTCAGGCAGCTTGATTTTCTTACTGTTATCAGATTTAGTTTCTTTTTTCTTCAGGTTTGAGATTTTATCTTCAGTTGGAGAACACTTTGAGCCATCATCTAAACTATCACAAACATTTGGAACAATTTCATTTTCTTGTTTGACAGAAATTTCAGAAAACATTTGTTCCGAGAGAACAGGATCCTTCTCAGTGATGGTCAGGGAGACATCAGCCTGCTCCTCAACAACTGGGGCGGCAGCCTGCTCCTCAACGACTGGGGCGGCAGCCTGCTCCTCAACGACTGGGGCGGCAGCCTGCTCCTCAACGACTGGGGCGGCAGCCTGCTCCTCAACGACTGGGGCGGCAACCTGCTCCTCAACGACTGGGGCGACAGCCTGCTCCTCAACGACTGGGGCGGCAACCTGCTCCTCAACGACTGGGGCGACAGCCTGCTCCTCAACGACTGGGGCGACAGCCTGCTCCTCAACGACTGGGGCGGCAGCCTGCTCCTCAACGACTGGGGCGACAGCCTGCTCCTCAACGACTGGGGCGACAGCCTGCTCCTCAACGACTTGGGCGACAGCCTGCTCCTCAACAACCGGGGCGACAGCCTGCTCCTCAACAACAGGGGCGACAGCCAGCTCCTCAACAACAGGGGCGACAGCCAGCACCTCCACAACAGGGGCGACAGCCAGCTCCTCCACAACTGACGTGGCAGCAAGCTCCTCCACAACTGACGTGGCAGCCAGCTCCTCCACAACTGACGTGGCAGCAAGCTCCTCCACAACTGACGTGGCAGCAAGCTCCTCCACAACTGGGGCGGCAGCAAGCTCCTCCACAACTGGGGCGGCAGCAAGCTCCTCCACAACTGACGTGGCAGCAAGCTCCTCCACAACTGGGGCGGCAGCAAGCTCCTCCACAACTGGGGCGGCAGCCTGCTCCTCCACAACTGGGGCAGCAGCCTGCTCCTCCACAACTGGGGCGGCAGCCTGCTCCTCCACAACTGGGGCGGCAGCCTGCTCCTCCACAACTGGGGCGGCAGCCTGCTCCTCCACAACTGGGGCGGCAGCCTGCTCCTCCACAACTGGGGCGGCAGCCTGCTCCTCCACAACTGGGGCGGCAGCCTGCTCCTCCACAACTGGGGCGGCAGCCTGCTCCTCCACAACTGGGGCGGCAGCCTGCTCCTCCACAACTGCGGCGGCAGCCTGCTCTTCCACAACTGGGGCGGCAGCCTGCTCTTCCACAACTGGGGCAGCAGCCTGCTCTTCCACAACTGGGGCAGCAGCCTGCTCTTCCACAATTGGGTCAGCCTGATCTTCCACAATAGGAGCAGCCTGCTCTTCCACAACTGGGGCAGCAGCCTGCTCTTCCACAACTGGGGCAGCAGCCTGCTCTTCCACAACTGGGGCAGCAGCCTGCTCTTCCACAATTGGGTCAGCCTGCTCTTCCACAATTGGGTCAGCCTGCTCTTCCACAATAGGAGCAGCCTGCTCTTCCACAATAGGAGCAGCCTGCTCTTCCACAATAGGAGCAGCCTGCTCTTCCACAATAGGAGCAGCCTGCTCTTCCACAATAGGAGCAGCCTGCTCTTCCACACTTGGAGCAGCCTGCTCTTCCACACTTGGAGCAGCCTGCTCTTCCACACTTGGAGCAGCCTGCTCTTCCACACTTGGAGCAGCCTGCTCTTCCACACTTGGAGCAGCCTGCTCTTCCACACTTGGAGCAGCCTGCTCTTCCACACTTGGAGCAGCCTGCTCTTCCACACTCGGAGCAGCCTGCTCTTCCACACTCGGAGCAGCCTGCTTTTCCACACTCGGAGCAGCCTGCTCTTCCACACTCGGAGCAGCCTGCTCTTCCACACTCGGAGCAGCCTGCTCTTCCACACTCGGAGCAGCCTGCTCTTCCACACTCGGAGCAGCCTGCTCTTCCACACTTGGAGCAGCCTGCTCTTCCACACTTGGAGCAGCCTGCTCTTCTACACTTGGAGCAGCCTGCTCTTCTACACTTGGAGCAGCCTGCTCTTCTACACTTGGAGCAGCCTGCTCTTCTACACTTGGAGCAGCCTGCTCTTCTACACTTGGAGCAGCCTGCTCTTCTACACTTGGAGCAGCCTGCTCTTCTACACTTGGAGCAGCCTGCTCTTCTACACTTGGAGCAGCCTGCTCTTCTACACTTGGAGCAGCCTGCTCTTCTACACTTGGAGCAGCCTGCTCTTCTACACTTGGAGCAGCCTTCTCTTCTACACTTGGAGCAGCCTTCTCTTCTACACTTGGAGCAGCCTTCTCTTCTACACTTGGAGCAGCCTTCTCTTCTACACTTGGAGCAGCCTTCTCTTCTACACTTGGAGCAGCCTTCTCTTCTACACTTGGAGCAGCCTTCTCTTCTACACTTGGAGCAGCCTTCTCTTCTACACTTGGAGCAGCCTTCTCTTCTACACTTGGAGCAGCCTTCTCTTCTACACTTGGAGCAGCCTGCTCTTCTACACTTGGAGCAGCCTGCTCTTCTACAATAGGAGCAGCTTGCTCTTCTACAATAGGAGCAGCTTGCTCTTCTACAATAGGAGCAGCTTGCTCTTCTACAATAGGAGCAGCTTGCTCTTCTACAATAGTAG
The DNA here is from genome assembly GCA_947561585.1 of Caprella mutica. Classification (NCBI taxonomy): domain Eukaryota; kingdom Metazoa; phylum Arthropoda; class Malacostraca; order Amphipoda; family Caprellidae; genus Caprella; species Caprella mutica. The sequence goes on along the minus strand of CANNZV010001177.1, from coordinate 99,935 downwards.
CAGCTTGCTCTTCTACAATAGGAGCAGCTTGCTCTTCTACAATAGGAGCAGCTTGCTCTTCTACACTTGGATATTTCTGATTATTCACAATCGGATGTTCTTCACATCTTGAGGTTTGAAGAATATACGACGTTTGTTGCTCTATTACAGATGGTTGATCAGCCTCTAAAGTATCATCAATAGTGAGAACAGAAGATTCATTGAGTTTCTCAGTTGTGTCAAGGAGACTTTTCTTAATTGTTATCTCATCATCATCTTCATCAGAAGACAAAACCAAGCTTCTCGTTTCATTACCTAGTGTCATATCAATAGTATTAGGATAATTTTCACTCATAGACATCTCATTCAATTTTACTGAGGATTCATCCAGTTTCATTTTATCAAAGTTGTTCAAAAATGAGAAATTGAAAGGATCCTCTTTACTGAAATTGAAAAAAATAAACTGTCAATAAGATTCTATAAAAATATTTGAACTTGACAAGCAAGAGATTATATGATATTTCAACTTACTGAGGGATGTCTTTGACTGCTTTTGAAGGTGTGGCAATCATTGATGATTCATCAGCACTTTCATATTCTGGAATAGCATCATCAATAACTATATAACTTAGCTAACCATATTTCATATTCCAGCACAGAATTTACTTGCATCATATAATGCAAATTCAGATAACCAAAGTTTTGTTTAGCTAGCTAACAACAAATCAACAGTAGAACTGTAGATTATTAACTACCTGAATCAGATTCCACATTTGAGAAGACTCTCTTGTTGAATTCATTCTTCATGATAGATTTCAGAAGGCCTGCAGTTTGTTTCCCTCCTAAACCCTTACTGGGAGAATTAACTGGAGTAACCTTTATTGCATTTTCCTTATTATCTGCAACAGATGCAACTTTAGAAGCTGGAAGATCTTTCACAGCACTGCCATCCGTTTCTTGCTGATAGAGAAAAAAAAAACATAATTGAAATAAAATTGATTGGCTTGTATATTAAACATCAGAAGAATGCAGAATATTGGAAAAAATGAAATCTGGTTTGGCAAATGTAAAGGATATAGCTGCTCCCTATATGGTCAATTTGAATTTTCCATGGAAATGTATGATTTTAATTTTTAGCTAATTGTATTTTGAAATAGAAGTTTGAACACATCAAGTTATGTCTCACAAAATTCTAAATTTCAAAGATAGTAAGATAACTTTTACTAAGGAAGAGATTTGTGTTTTCAATTCAAAATATTCTTCATATAGTTACTCAAATACGATCATCTAGACTTGGTAAAACTACACAATTTAACATGAACTTACTTGAATATTAGATGCATTAGGACAAGATTGTAGCTTCTTGAAGGGTGAGCGTGGATTACTTTTACTGTCTTCCATTATATAAGCTAATGTAGTGCACTCATACAAAAGACAGTATATCTAATCTCTGATACTCTGAAAAAGGGTATGCTAATTGAGTAATAATGAATATAGCTAAACCATTGTATGTAGTAAATATTCCACTGAGAATAATTGGTGATATTCTAGTAAAAATATTTGTAAAAAATGAGTCAATTACACATTAATTACAGAAAGCATATGATGGAATTAATATTTCAACAAATTCAGTAGATTCTTGGTTACCTTTTCCTTGTTACCAATAATTTTTGGTGGTTAAATTGGGATAATGCTAACTAGTTAAGTGTATCAGCTAAATTATTGGTAATATGATGGTGAACATTTTAAGCATTTCAATTGGTTAAAATACACAAAAAATTATGTTTTACATATTAAATGTCAAAATACATCTAAATTGACTTGAAATTTTGCAAAACTTCTATAGGAACGAAATAGGTTTATCGCCTGACACCATTCTGTAGTCCATGCAGTGGTATGCAGAGAATCTGCAAAAGTTCACTGATAGTTTGATACTTGGCGAAAAGTTTGAAAAAATACTTTACAGATACTAAAAACAATTAGTAATAATAATTCTATAGTTTACAGTGTGGACAAGATTGCTATTTAGCTGGATGTTAAAATAAGTAAAACATATCATTGCCAACGCCCAATTTCAGAAGGGTTGAAATAACAGATACAAATGTAAGTGATAAATAGATTACTCCTAAAATACTTTACGAAGCAAAAGGACGTTTTCAGAAGGATTCAAGTTACAGCCAATCAATCCAGTCTGTATTTAGTACAAAAAATTCCACTGACTTTTTGAGAAAGCTGAAAAATACACCATAAATTTCCAGTAATTTGGCTAATCCATTAACATTTTAACCCATTTTTCCACCGAAAACTAATGGTAACATATGAATAATTAGCTAAAAATACACTGACTTTGTCAGAATATTATTTTCAATGGAGGAAAATTCCACCAACAAGTCAGTGAAATTTACAATTAAGTGCTGGTAATAAAGCATGTCCAAACTCGCAATTTTAATGGAGAGTTTGTGACAGTTATTTTGAGCCCTTCAATTGCAAATGGTGAGAAATATCTAATTTTCTCCTATGCTACAAAGTTTTTTAAGAGAAAATTTATGATAATTTGATCATTTTGGTTAATTTTGGATAGAGCTGGAGAGTTATTGAGACATACTATTTTACTTGGCATGAAATACAGTCTGGCAATCAATCACTGACACATCACTTTTGCAATTTGCGAAACCACAGGCACTGTGGCACACCAGGGCCGCAATTAAAAATTAAAGGGCCGCAATTTACCCACCTGACCCGAGCTAAAAATCCACCGACTGTGACCGGTCTGTCAAGTTTGGCAAATCTGTCTCATATTTTGAGGATAATTAGTCTCCAAAGATTTTCAAATCTGTCTCCAAAATGACCAGAATTTTTCAAAATGTCACCAATAAATACATGTAAACATATGAATTAATTAAGAAAGTGTATCCAAGTTCTTACAAAGATATACTTTCAAAGATAATAAAGCATGTCCAAACTTACCATTTTGATGGCAAGTTTGTGACAGTTATTTTGAGCCCTTCAATTGCAAATGGTGAGAAATATCTAATTCTCTCCTATGCTACAATGTACAATCTAGACTGTATTTCATGGTAAATTTCACCGACTTATCAGTGCAATTTTTCTCCATTAAAATGATATTCTGGCAAAATCGGTGGATTTTTAGCTATTTATTCCTATGTTACCATTAATTTTCGGTAGTAGAATGGGTAAAATGTTGGTGGATCAGACAAATTACTGAAAATTTATGGAGGATATTTTCAGCTTTTCAAAGAGTCAGTGGAATTTTATGCACCAAATACTGACACTGCTTTAACCATGTTTCAAAGTATTCATGCTTCAGAGGCTGAAAAATTCTAAGAGACAATTTTTGAGCCAAAATTTCACAATAATTCTGAGTCAAGCCAATTTGACTCATTTTTTGGAAATTTCAAGCCAAAATTAATAACATGGGAATATAGGAATCCAAGTAAAATAGTATGGCTCATAAACTCTCCATTTGTCTAAAATGGCGAGTTTGGACATGCTTTATTACCTGGCGGCCAGTCAGCAGAATATGGGACATTTTTAACATTTTCAGTGTAAACAATCCTTAATTTCCTCCTATATTTACATGAATTTTACTGAGAACAGAAACCAAAGTAGTCTGTAGAGGATTTTAGAGAGAACACTTTAGTGAATTTACCAGTTCCTGCAGTCTGGGTATGAGGGAAATCATAAATTAATTCCTATGCAACCATTGATTTAGCTGCGGGAGATTTTGAACTAATTCCTACTTCCTAGGTTTTCATTAATTTAGCTGCAGGAGATATTTAATAAATTCCTGTTACCATTAATTTAGCTGCGGAAGATTCTGAATCTGTTGCCGAGTCAGAGAGTAACCCTCTCTCAAATTAAAATCTCTGCGGGAGAAGAGACACATTAAGTAGAGTGGAATTGGACGTGCCTTGCAGACCACTATGGAAAAAATGGTCTTTTCTGATGGATAATGGATTAATTACTCTGTTGGAGTTAGCAAACCTTAAAATACAGTCTAGTTCCAGAGCTAATGTCGGCTAGTTTTTGCCGATGTGATTAAAATTCAGAAAACTATCTTTGCATCATATTGCTGACTTTAGATTTCCCTAAAACTTCCTCATAATATATTGCCAACTCAAAAGTAAAAAAAACCCTTACATCAATCAAACTAAAATTACTGTAATAACAGAGTCTACAGAGACAAATTCAGCTAGGTAATACCTACAAGTTACTGACAAAACTGAACAGTCAAAACAGTAGATATGTATCTAAATTCAAACAAATTCCCAAGTCTTAAGTAGCAGGGCCAGTACTGCATTACTCTGACGTCATCAAATCCCGCTTGAGTTGTTATAACTAGGATCTCCATCACATTAGTATGACCACAGAACATTGAATAAGAAATAGCTCCGATCGAAGGGAATGTACTATACACAGAAGTGGAAATTCAAGCAAATCACGTCCAGCGATCTCTGACGTCACTATAGACTCTCTCGACAACAGTTTGAACGTGTATGCTACCAGAGCTCATTATCTTTACTGGTAGATTGGCAATTGAAAAAGGAACATCTTTTAATAGGTGAAGCCATATCTACCTACCAAATTATGTACATGATTATATCTATAGCCCCAGTTACTACCCAATAATAAACTTAACCTTCTTTGCAACAAACCCCAACTGACACCATTTCGCTAGTACTACGCATTCAAAATAATGACTAACAGAACTTTTGAAATGAAGCCTCTGATTGGCTATGACGGAAGACTATTGTCTTGAGTGCTCTAATTGGCTAAGGTCAAATGACGTCACTGTCAGCGGCACTCAAGAGTAATAAAATGGGATCTATGCTTCTTCTAATCAATGTTCTGTGCGCGTGTGACAACATTGAAATTAACTCAATTCAGTCAATTGAAGTATGAACATGTTATAATTATATGGACTTGTTCGATGCATTATCGCGCCATTGTCGATCTGTTTACATAGGTACATAATGTGAATTAAGTATCTACCTCTCATAAATAAGAGTTTTAGATATCTAATTAACAGTTTATTTTACTGATAATAATACCTAAAATTTGGGCAAGTATGAATTATTGGACAGGGTCATATTTTTGATCATATAAATGATATAATAAAAACCTCAACATTGTTACTTATTTTTAATTGGTATCCATGATGCCTAAAAGTATAATGGATTTCAATTAAAATAATGAGTTAAAATGTTTAATTATTACTATTATCATTATTATACCTGCCTAGCTACATAATATACTTATTACTAGGGTTGTGACAATATGCATTTAAAATAATAGATCTTTAGAATATTTTAGATGAAACGAAAGGAAATGGTATTAAATACTATATAGTTACTGCTGGTTTAGAATGATTCAATAGGTAGTGTTTGATTCTCTCCGTCTATAATATTTTCGGAATCTATGATTTTAAACGCATATTGTCACAACCCTACTTATTACCTAGCTTATACCTATGAACTAAAATGTGGAACCATTCAATAATTCGGACTTTACCCTTATGCACTAAACCTAAATTATCCGAACAAACTAGGTACTCAAATCGTGATATACACTGTACCTACCTACATTCCATCAGATTATTTTCAACTTCATAACTTAAGATTTCTGATCGTATTATTTCGTAATCATTAATTAATTTTATTTTTAGTAGGGGTTTAACGTCTGCTTCAGATCAAAGGCCATATCGCTGACGCCAAAAGGAAATTAAGTACAAGGGAGTAGGGACTAGAAGAAGCAGTCAAAAAGGAAAGTGAATGGGACACGAGCACCGGTGGCTGCACTCACGGATGGAAGAGGAAAATGAAGAGGTGATAGTAAATGAAGCCTACGAGCCTACCTAACATAAAAATCTAAGAGCTCGTAGCTTGAAGAGCATAACCCTAGCGATATCCTCTAAAACTGCAAGTAGCGTTAAAAAATGATAAACATGGTAAAAATGAAAAAAGACAATCCATAATCCAAATTACAACAGTTTGGGGCCCAAGGGACGCCACCCCCCATCTCTTCCATTCACCACAGACAGCTTCAGGATAGAGCCCCTGGGAGCTAGTTATTAATTGTTAACACTTTTAAATCTCTTGGTAACTAAGTGGATATAACTCGTAGTTAACCGAATTAAATATTTTGTATTGCGTTGACTGATTTACGAACTATCGAACATATTTTTTGATGAGAGTCTAACTCTAATGATACTATTGATAGGCATAAATAAGTACGGTAATAAGTATCAACCTACAATTGGTTTGTTAATTTAACATTATAAGGTAGGTATATGTTTGCTCTTTAATTAATTATTATTATTTGAAAACAATAATGCTATCAGTACTCAGCTGAGTAGCTCAACTGAATAATAATATTAAATTAATTAAAGTAGGTAGGTATTGTATAAGGTAAGTTACAAATTATCAGGCAGTTCCACAGTTTTGATCATATAACAGTAGGTAAAACTTATAAATAAGAAAAACCTATTAAAATTACAGTTATATTGGAAAAATTTATTAATTTTCTTTGATCGAAAATTTAGAACTGCCTGATAATTCGTAACTTGCCCTAAAAGCAATGAATTAGTTGGTAGGTGATAACTAGAGCCTGGACTTTTAGGACCTATAAAAAAGGCATTTTAGGACCTGAAAATAAGGCATTTTAGGACCTAAATAATGGCATTTTAGGATATATCAAGGCATTTAAGGACCTAAATACAGCATTTTAGGACTTATGCATACACTTTTAAGTATAATAAATAGGTATTTACAACAAATAAATCAGCCTTTTGAAATATAAAATTGACAGTTTTTAGTCCGTTTAAATGAAAAAGATGGTGAAAACAAATAAACAATTCATCCCTTAAAAAAATCAATGAATATAGTTTATAGTATATTCATTCAAATTTAACCTAAAAGTATTATAAAAAAAGGTTAGGTAAATTGAAATTCATGAAATGAAACTAATTCCAATATTAAATTCGAAATTTGTATTTATAGCAAACCCTCGTAGTAGACAACCTCAGATTAAACAAATCATACATTAGATAATTAGACCAATTAAGATACTCTGAAATTGTTGTACAGCAAAAACCACTTACAAGACAAAACACAATTTTTGTCGCCTAGCAGTTTTTCTATTGTAAATATTACAAATATCCCTAGGTTTCACATAACTCTCTTTTTGAATAGTTTATTATTCACTATTTTGTGCATGGCAGAGTCTGTACTAAAAAAATGATGCAAAGAATCACAGAAAACTAGATACAGTGGTGACTATACTAATTTTGAAGTGATGTAAGTAGTTTATTTGTATAATAATTCAGACAGATTTTGATTGAATTAAAACGTTCAATAAATTTGTCAAAATAACCTATCAACTTTACTGACTTTCCAAATTATTTAATAATATAAAAAGCCCAAAATGAGATTTCGCATCATTTTAGCAGTTTATGATACTTTAGGACTTAATGGCATTTTAAGGACTTTATGGCATTAATGGACTTTATTGCTAATCGCACTTATTGACTTTATGGCCTTTTATGGCATTTTAGGACTTTATGGCATTTGTCCGGGCTCTAGTAATAACGTATGGCACAGTAGGTACATATATCAGAACATTAATAAGTTTCATAAACTACCTATTTTTTAATGAAAGATTTATTCAATGATTCAAAAAGGTAGTAACTATGCAAATTTGAATCTACTATTAAGCTTATGATGTTGCACAAGATAATGTGACAGAGGAATGATTGCGATGGATATGGCAACACTGGCCCACTGCATAAGTGGAGGAAGATTTTGTTACGTAATTGAAACACTGTTGATTCTAAAGCATGTATTGAGTCAACTCTTAATAGGTAGCATTGAGCTATACGTTAAAAATTAGATGTATAAAACAGCTATATGGATTGTATGGACTTTTTAAGACTGTAATTTGTTTTGATAATGATTTAGTGCTGCAGGGAGGGGGGGGGAGGAGCTGGTGAATAGTTAGGGCAAGTTTCTAGTTATCGAACGTTCTACATTCTCGGTCAGTGCCTCAGTGGTCATGTAAAAATAGGGTAGGTACATAATATTAATATATATTATATAATTAATGTTCAATACTAATTAGGTATGATATTCAAATATTGGTAGCCGGTAGGTAGTTAACTTAATTTAATATTCTGTATTGAGTAATAAATTACGAATTACCGAACTTTTTGACGTGAAGAGGGGCGAGGGCTAGATTTAGCTTTATTTTAACGTGACGAATACAGAGCCATACCAAAGTTTGCCGAACAAATGAACATGCCTCATATAGGGTGTTTGTGCCAGTAAACGGCATACCTCTAGTAATCGGAATAGCAGACACATTGAGTATAATTTCTATATAATATATTAAGGAATAGAGGCATACGTACTAAATTATTAAAGAATCAACCACTATAATCGATTAGTAATTCTTTCTAATCATTTAACCACACAAATTAACAGGTAGCTTCCAATCATTGTCGGAAAGTCAAGTTATCGGTCAGTTCGTTGTATTTTTCGTAAGAGAACGGTTCCTCTTTGAAACTCCTCAGTGTGTTTCAGTAGCTTTTTATGTACCAGGTGTATGTTTTTCTAGATGTACAATTTACGATCTATCAGTGCATTTTAAAATTCAAGCAAACAAATACCCACTTTTTATTTAAAATGGTAGTCCGATCACTAGATTATCAGAACATCTAATTTTAATGTTCGGACAGACTGGCCGATTAAACATAGAATCCATCCGTCCACCCTGACGATTACTGGAAAAACTTCCCGTCATGCGTCCGATAACAAACTGGTATTTTAACTCATTAATTTAGATTGTTACTTTGACCAATAACATTAATGAATAAATTTTGAGATAGTTAAGCGTGTATATTCTCCGAATAAAATACGTTATTACATATGATAACAAGATATGATTACTTTAACATCAAATATATAGATATTTTACATAATCATTCCCACTTATATAGTGTCACGTGTGAATTATATATGGCGTTTTTCAATAACCAAAATACGTAAAATTCAATCAGAAGGATTTAGAGTCAACAGAAAACAGGACTTCCACTCCAGGTTGTGATGTCATTAATAGCGACAAGGAATGGTTCGAATTATGTCCCGTTTAAACTTAAACAAAACCACAGTTATTTAGGGTCCGAAAATTACTTAGGAACCAAGCTTTGGAACTATTTCAATGAAAATCTAATTGAGGTAAAGCAATTTCAAAATAATTTTTACCAGTAAATAAAATGTGTTATAGACTTATAGTTAGCATTATAATAAGGCAAAGATATCTGCAACTAAATACTTAATAGACATGAAATGCGCATTACAATTACGGCTTGCTTTTATTTAAAATAGTTACCCCTTTTTTCAGAACTATTCTAATCAAAGAAAACGTATAGAGGCTAAAACTAAATTAATTGATATTACTGAATACCAATCTGAGTCTTCTGAGAAATGAATAAATTAAGCATTGATTGTCAATTTTAAAATATCTGAATATAATCTATGTATACTGGGCAGACGAATCAAATATATGATAAACCTTATAATTAAAAGTAGCCGTTGATTCTTAAAGCGGGTAATTATTTCCTCTTGCATGTAGAAGGTAGCAGTTGTAAGAGCTTCAGCTTATGTAAATAAATAATCACATTTATATAAAATAACTTAGTTTTCAATTCTAGTGTATGTCAAACAACAATGTATAACTTGTTCAAACTTTCGAATGAAATGAAAACACTAAAATATAACGTATTTTAAACCATTGACGAAGTCTTTGATTGTGTGTATGGGTAGGTAATAATAATATAAACATAATACTTACTATTACTTAGTACAGTAGGAATTACATTAATAAAAAAAATACACATTGATTGTATAGATATTAGGCATGACTAAATCTATTACTAGCAATTAGAAGCAGGAGAATAATTATACTATATACTATTATATTAATCAGTCACTAATCAACAAGTATGACGAACATTAGTTCCTTATGATTGGCCACCTGACGATAATAGAATTGGAAGTGACCAAACATAGATATTGCTATGACGATTACTAGCATTTTAGACTAATGGGACATTTTTACTTTTAATTGCATAAGTAATAACATAAATGTGTTTATGTGTAAAGCGATTGGAAAGATAAAAATTCCAGCTTTCAAATGTTAGTTGCATCGCGTTGGTAGCGTTTATATGCGACTTGTTATTGGTATTTGTTCGTAATTTATCCTTAAGTGACCGATTACTGGCACAAACACCCTAGTTTGCCGACTTCCAGAGTTCCAGCACCTACTCTGGAACTAGGCCAGTCTGTATTTGGTGCACAAAATTCCACTGACTTTTTGAAAAAAGCTGAAAAAATCCACCATAAATTTCCAGTAATTTGATTGATCCACCAACATTTTACCCATTTTTCCACCAAAAATTAATGGTAACATAGGAACAAATAGCTAAAAATCCACTGACTTTACCAGAATATTATTTTCAATGGAGAAAAATTGAAATTCCACCGACAAGTCAGTAGAATTTACCATGAAATACAGTCTGGGAACTAGGAAATACAGTAATAAATTAATGGGAAGTTGGGAACTGTATAATCCACAGCATTTAGCCTCTTAAATTCATCTGTTAGCCTAACTTCCTAAGGTATTTTCCAGAGTGGCTTGCAGACTGGGACTTTGCTAGAATTATATAATATTATTATCAAAAATGAAAAAATTCTATCGACATGTCAGTGGAATTTTTATCCAGTCTGCAGATTAGAATATGGGACATTTACAACATTTTCTGTGTGAACAATCTTAATTTCCTCCTAGGCATATTTACCTAGTTACATGTATTTTACTGAGAAAAGAAGCCAAAATAGAGGATTTCTTGGAGAGCACTTTACAAGTTCATGCAGTCTGGGAATTTACCATGAAATTGAAATACAGACTGGTTCCAGAGTGAATTCTCTCCAAAGATTTTCAAGACAAATTTCTATCCAAAATGGCCAAAAATCGCAAAATACTTTAATTAATACTCTCCAATAATTTCTTGTAAACATAGGAATTAATCAGAAAATTGTTGCCAGTCAGGCAACAATTTTCTGATCAATTCCTATGTTTACAAGTGGCAATGCCAGATAATTCAGGAGACTAATTTCACAACTTCTAGCATCTTTTGCACACTGGCCTACCTATAGGTAATCGGTTTAAGATTATGTATTAATTCCTATGCACATCAAAATAAGGACCACAATTGTCTTGAAGCAAAATTTATAGCTTTTAATAAACGATACACAACTTACAGAGTGCCAGGCTATGTCTACAGTCTAGATACACGATACACCGTACGCTTTTATGAGACTGTTACACAGTAGGTAGGTGCCTAGGCACCAACCTACCTGGCTGTCATTTACTACAAAGTACAAACAGATGGAACAAACTAGTCGTTATAATTAAATATTTGAATAAATTGCGTCACAGTTGAGTTAATTAAAGCACAACGATTCTCAATTTGAAGGAATAGATTAAATTTTTGAATGTTGAGCAAGTTCTTTTTCTTAAAATTGATTAAGAAGAGCGGATGATGCAGCGTATGTAGGAATTAAAAGAACGAATAATATTTACTGTTTAGAACTTTAGGCCTAAATAACTCATTAATCAATTTCCCCGTGGGAAATAAATTGGCCTCTACTTTTTCACTTTGTATTGAAACAATATACTTCAGACAGAAATGACTATTTAGGTAAGTAGCGTAATCTTCGAGCGAATCATAATTTCTCGCATTTGCATGTATATATCGAGATGTTGAAAGTCATTTTATGAGGGTTTGGTGTAAAAGAAAAGCAAAAATGGCAACTGAACGTCAAATTTGAATATTGTTGATATAAACTATAAATTTACTTTATATCTTATTCACTATTTCTATATTCTTATTTACATATATGTCACACACCTAGTTCTTGTTTTGTTTATGTTACTTCAAATGGAATATTTATTATTTTCTTGTGTTATATTATTAATAATATTCATTAATGCTCACAAGGTATTGTTTATATAAAGCCCCGTCCAGACGGTCAAATTTTTCAGAGAAGTGACAAACTTAATGACAAACTAAATGACGATAACTTCCTAGCGTCAGCAAACCGTCAAACTTTTCATCAGTTTTTTTATTCCAACATGTTGGATATCGTCATCAAAAAGTTTGTCAAACTATTTGCTGACTATAAAGTTTGAAGTACACACTGACTTTCCGGCAATAATATTTTTTTATTTGCGCGTTATTTTAGTTTATTACAGCTAGGTACACCTACAAAAACCTCATTTTTTTCAAACTTAGTATCTATCTAGGTAGTTACAATGGCTGACGACAGACTTTTTATTACTAGGTTGTATTAGAATGTATTAGATCTAAGTTACAGGTAGGCTACATATATACGTTGTGAATTGTTTTCTATGATCTATTTTTGACTATCCTTTTCAAGACGATATTTTGTCATTAAAAACAAATTATTTTTTCTGGTTTCTTACTGTTCTAAATTTGAAAAATATACATACCAAGTTATATAATTTTTATTTTCACGATATATAACATTAATTTTGACGAAACTGACGCCAGTGAACCTCAAACTTTTGGCGAGAAAATTTGACCGTAGAGACACTCCTTGAAAACTGACGATAAGTTTGTCATTAAGTTTGTCACTTCTCTAAATAAATTTGACCGTCTACGAGGCTTAAGTTATCACTCTTAATAAAAATGATAACCACAGCGTCCAAGGTTCATACACTATAACAGGTTAAACGAATGGGGAAAAATTGCCATTGAGAAGACAACATTTTCTGTATTCCTTCTTGAATATCTCTTAAACGGTAGATTAAACTTGCGCGTGGGTCAGAATAGAATTCTTTAGAATTTAATAATCTATCGAATGGTATAAAAAATATTTCAAAGAAATGGTTTTTACCACTGTTAAAAGAACAAAAAGCTAACTACTATTCACGTTGTTGTCCGTTGATTAATGGGCACTGGTCAACATTTTCATCCGCTTTAATTACTGTAGGTAAACGCCTAAAATAAGAACAAACATAATATTTCAATAATAAAATAAGAAATAAACAATGTAAAATGTCAATTATTTGTAACATAGGTTTCATAGGTTTTAATCTAAAGAAAAGTTTTCATATAAAGAATTTGTAGACTCAGCTCTTAGTAACATTTCGTACTATTTCTATTCGTTTAACCCACAGTACAGAGAAGATATAGTATCCCAGAGCTATAGGGGGGATATTACGCGTGTCCCGGTAGGCTGTGACGTCACATGTCAACAATGGTGCGTACGGTTGTACGTACAGTACAAACACAAAAGATGGCTGCAACACACCCAACTTTTGTTAAATAACGTTTTCGGTGATATTTTTTTTAATTCCCCATTACCGCATGCTATTATCCAATCTTTATAGTCATACGGACGAAAATTAAAAAATGACTGTTGATGAAATTGCTACTGGTCTTTTTACACCCAAAATAGTAACAAATTTTTAGTCTTGAAGAAGACGATTCATTCAAGATAGTTAGATCATTAGTCAGATCGGTCGCGTTGGCCGCCATCTTAATTCTCTATTCCACGCAGGATACAGTAACATAGGGTATGGTAATCAGCTGATAGAATCTATAGTTTGACGTGACCACCGGATGACTGGAAATGGCGACTCTGACCACACTTTGAAATATGGGAAAACCTACTTAAACTTAGCACTTCTAAATTTAATTTTTTTTCTGATCAATTACTAACTAGGCATTGGTTAAATTGTATTCCATTATTTTTTTCCTTATTTGTTATTCATAGGAACTACAATTTAGCAGTTAACTAGCACTACTTTACGCTCCTAGGTAGCATATTTTCAAGACCCTATTTCTTATAGATAAGTTAAAGAAATTAACAATAAAAACACACTTGAATTATATCTATATATTCAACTTTGAGGTTCAATCGCCATTTTCGCTTTTCTTTTGTACGAAACCCTTATAAAATGACTTCAAACTTCTCGATATTAACATGCAAATACGAGGAATTATGGGCCGCTCGGTCACAAACAAGGAATGTGTTGTTGTGGTGACGTCATATTTTTGTGTCGTCTGCTAGGTACTATACCCGATTATGTTCCTGTACCTTGATTCCACGTGGCCTACAGGAATTCTGTTTACTATGACGTGACCTCTTGCTTACATACATGACGTCACAGCCTACCCAGAATCAATTTAAATAATACATGTAACTGGGGTACTATACTATTCTGTTTACTATGGTTTAACCTGTTATAGTCTATGAACCTTGACAGCGTCCTTCAGGCGTCAGTGCCGCTGCAGAGTGTGGGAAGAAAAGGTTGTCTGTTATTATTGCTCTCGAAATTACAACTGTCGTTAATCTTATAGAGTTGTGTGTATACTTCAAACTATTAATATTTCAATCATTGCGTACCTATAACTTCATACCTAGTGTTATAAATTTATTAGTTTTAAAATATCATAACCAATAGGTACCTATTCCAATAAATACCTAGGCCCGTAGGGTAAGTTCAAATTACCGGTCAGTTCCACATCTTCGGTCATATAAGAAAAATTATATTTTTAATAATTATTTGATTTTTTAAATACAGTTTTTTCTTATATGACCGAAGAAGTGGAACAGACCGGTCATTCGGAACTTACCCTTATAACTACCTAGGTAGATACATGACCAATAACATTTTAAATAATCATTCAAGTGCTTTCTTTTATCCCTAACTATTTTTCACTAATCTGTGATGCCAATTGATGTTCAATAATATATGCTATAAATATAACTTTCAAATAAAATAAATTTTTAATTAACCTACTGTGAAAAGAATTTATTTCGTGTGGTATATCATTATGTGTACAGTATAGTTACTATAGTATATGGTCTTCACTGTTAATAAGAAAGAGTAGGAAAAATTGTATATATTAAAGATAGTGTTCACTATATTATCAAATAAATGGAAACTATAAATTAATCTAAGAAATGCATTTAAATCAAAACTGTTTTAGTTTAGTCTCCCTTCAAAATGAATAGCATAGAAAACGAGCAATATTTAAATTAGTTCCCCCTAATAACTTCAAATTTGTGTGACATCACGCACCTACCGTCTCTGATTGGTTCTCATTTTCCCGCGGTCTCTCTCCACTCACATTATGTCCAATGAGGTATATTTGCAGAGGTCTCCTTTGCTGTCAGGTCTGCAATCTTCTTCCTGCAACACAGATTCATGTTCCATTCATTCGTCCGCCTCAGTCATCCCACCTCTTCATTCCTCCACGTTCATCATCCTCTCTCTCGCCCTCCACATCCTCAGCACTATACCTCTCCTCTCCGCTTCACCTTGTTCTCCAAACAGAAAACATCCCATCACCTCCTCTCTATCCATCACTCTCGGTCTCTGTAGCTCCACTGCCTCTCTCCTAACTTCCTCCAGCCTATCACAATCGAGTACAAAGTGCTGCTGGTCATCAAGTTCAAAGTCACATAGCCTGCACTCCCTACTCTCTCCCCACCTTCTGTCGCCAAGTCTCATGCAGTTGGTTCTAGCAGCGAACCAAATTCTCGCCTCCAAGCTCCCACCATAGTCCTCCTCTCTCATCTCCAGCTTAAACCTCCTGTATGTCCTCAGACTACTCTTAGATTCCATCTCCATCCTCCATTCAGCCTCCACCACTCTGGCTGCTCTTCACTTCACTTCCGCTCAGCTCCTTCAGCTCCTCCTCTCCCACCATCGCCCACTGCAAACACCTTCTAGTCTCCTCCCACCACTCACTTCTTCTGCTGCTTCCCATGATCATCCGCAGCATTCTATTATCTCCCTGCTCCACTCTTCTCGCATACTGAATTCTTCCTCTTGTGGTGATGCAAACACATCAATTGTGTATGCATAACTGCTATCACGAACCTATATGATTGTGTGTAAGTAACATTCAAAGTTAGTTACCAATCGACTCGCATGAGATACACATCTTATCTCAAGTCTTAGTTAGTGAGACCATTACTTGTGAGTGTTTTAGTGAAGTTAAACAGTGTATTTACGATTGCTTGATAATCGAATATATTCTCTTTAAAGTGTTAATTATACTAAGTTATTATCCTAAATACAGTTAAGCGTGGACCAGAGGCCTGAGGTCGGAACCATATTGGCAAGGTGGTTCTAGGGCATGGGACCATGAGTATTTAGTAGAAAGAAATATGTTGAGAAAAAGGAATCTGAAAATAAGAAACAGAGTAAGATTCTAATCACACGTAACCCATATCGTGGACCGTTAGAAGGTTTCACAGTTGATGAGATAACCCACAGGGGGAACCATCACATTGGTGGCCCGTATGGTGCGTGATTAAGTAATTCGAATTTAATGAACGGAAATTCAATTACTAAAGTAAAAGTTTGAAAGCTTTGTAGTTTACCAAAAACTAAGTTAACCATCTGATTGGAGAGTATTTGATTACAGCAAGACCGGGTTTTGCGACCCTATATGACGGTACGATTCAATTAAGGTGTTCAGTTTTTGTGATAAAATATAAAGATTTTTCAACTCAAGATCAAGCAAAAGGCATCTCGAAAATTATCGGAAGGATAAGGAGAGTACAGATGGCCTAATTTGAAATTTGAATGAGAGCAGAGACAATCAGTGAGACTAACCAATCTGGAAAAGTCTGGAAAAACACGGAGGGAGGAAGCGATGAACTAAAGGGTACAGCATTGCACGTTGGCGAATGGTGATGAAAAACATTCGATTAATCAATAAACAACATGCAAAAAAGCCGTAAATCAACCGGAAATTGAGAGTCTAATTTGTTTAAACACTACACCTGAATAGTATTTATTCAAACTGCTCCATTCAGTGTACATTCAGTGTACTGTTAAGATCAGAGCAAAAATCACCGACAAAACCTGATAAGAAAGACCCACTGTACATGGAACCGGAAGTTAAGTATAATATAACGATTAATAAGCGTTAAGTCATCCTTGTACTTTCAGTCTCATCTGTGAAACGTTTGCGGAAGGTTCTTTCAGAACTTAGTTCAGTGGTGAAATAATCAGTCCCGCTTAGTCAAGTGTTTTTGTGTGAATAAGCAATAAGTAGAAGGTTAGTTAGAAGAAATTAATTAATCTTTATTGCAGCAATTATAATTATAGGATGTATATTGTGTATGCATTTCTTTCAGTTTTATAATATTATTGATTGTTGATTATAATTGACAGGTATTAATATTTAATTTTATAATATCATTGTTTTAACAAATTTTGCTTTATTTTTGCATGATTTATTTTTATGATATTATTTTTTTAACTTTCATAATTTGTGATAACACGCACACTTGTTTAAGTACACACTAACATTTAATTAGGAATGAGAACATATGCCAAGTTCGGAGGACGAAGTAGTTAATCCAGATTCTGTTGAGCTAAGGTCTGGAAGAAAGACGAAACCACGAATTAAGAAAAGTAAACAGAAAATTACACCCCCAAAAAAATCAGTTACACAGCAACAGAATATAAATAGGATAGATAAGAAAACAAATACAGAAACAATGTCGGTTGAATTGACACAAGCTCAACTCCAAGAAATAATTAAAAGCAGAAGTACAACAATCATTAATTCTGATTCGTTGCCGATATTCAGAGGAAGAAGGAGGCCAGAAGATCCAGCTTTCGAGGAAAAAAACACATTTAAACAACATTTGAGTCTATTAAATAATCATATATCCAGTTTAGGGGACAAAGACGATGCCGAAAATAAAAAAATCCTTCTCAGAAGCGCTGACTGCAAGCTGGGAGATTTTCAAATTACTGTTAATAACGTTGTTAACGGAAAAACATTTAAAGATAGCACCTACGAAGAAATATGCACGGTATTAGAAGATATATATGTGCAGAAAGACAGCAAGGACATCTACAGTGTATGTCACGAATTATACACTAATAAATTGAAAGATGAAACTACAGCTGCCAGTGATATATTAAGTACATTGGAAAAAATAGGGGAAGTCACCGAGTATATCTTGAATGACGCCACAATAAACGCGCAATTTCCTGTAAGAACGGCAACTGTAAGTGATGCGGCTTTCAACAGCAGATTGAAGAAGCACGCAAAAGATCTAATGAATATAGCAATGTATTTAACGATATTGGGACCACAGATCAACCCCAGTATTGTCAAGGGAGTTATAGAAGGACCGTTCAAAACAACAGCTAATTTACTGTCCGCTACAACAAAGAAAATAAGATCTTTGCCACATGACAAAAAAATCCTAATTCCAAAAAAAAATTTCAATGACACAGAAGCTTTTGTGATAGAAAATACTGATCAAAGAGTAGGTGAGAATCAAGGTAATTATCACGATGATATGCAGGAAGAAACAGAGGCATATTACGCATATGATGTTAGAAACAGAGGTACAGCCGGTAGGTATGCACGCAGAAGCAGATACAGATACAACCAGCAAGGAAGAACAAATATAACAAACATAAATACCTACACACCACAGCAGAATAGTGATACAATTAGGTGCTATAGGTGTAATAATCTAGGCCACATAGGAAGTGATTGCCGTACTCAACAACCTTTTAATCGAGGTCAGGGCAAGGATTTTCGAAAAAAAAATGTAAATACGAACACTGAAATAAACACAACAAATAAAGTTAGTAAACAACATGGTAGGGTTAATTTAATTAAACATTTAACAAAGACAAATGCGAAATCGGTCGGTACTCCGTGCACACATGTGAATTAAACATGAATAAACTAGATCCTGTGTACGTTAAATTCAATGGTGAACTTAATTCGTCACTCAATGCAAGAAATCAATGCGAATGTAAAAATAAGTTTGATTTATTAAAAGAAGTAGAGTTAAGCGATGAGGAGAAAAACGCGAGCGAGACGTATATTACAGCTCAGTTTGTAAAAAATAAAGATGAATTAAGCGGATTGACGGACTGTCATTATACGATTAAAGGGACTTCTAAGCCAACGATAATTTTACATAGTAAAGAATTTGATTGGGAGGCTTTAATAGATTCAGGTAGTGAGCGAACGATATTAAACAGTCGTAACTTTAAATACATTGCGAGTAACGAAGAAATAATGAAATCGGACGTAACTATTAAAGGCATAAACGGACGTTCCGAAGTAAATGGTGAAATAAATTTAGTATTGTTATCAAAGTCAAATAAAAAAAGAGTAAACGCTTTACTAATCGACAACACCAGTTTACCCTATGACGCCATATTAGGAAGGGACGTGTTAACGAATGCGCAAATTGATTTTGATAAAAATATTTTGAAGTTAGGTGAAGAAAAAATTCCGTTTATGGAAAAACGTAAAATAGCTACTAAAGAACTATTAAGCACGGATTGCTTAATAGCAGAGTTAGTTCTCATTTCCAATAGGTCAAAAAGAAGAACTTTAATAAGAGAAATAAACGAACGAACAAACAACCACAGTAGCATTGCGAAGGTAAGGGTTAAACCTCAATTAAAACAGAAAGGGCAAGCAGAGGTTATGAAGTCCGAGATAAAAACGAAGCCTAGAAGAAAAAATAAAATACGCAAGAAGAACGGTAATGTTCATTTAAGCAGCCAAGTCATTGAGGCAAATACCATTAAAGTCATTTATGGTTTTGTTAAGAATAACGAAGCAGGAAGTTATATCGTAGCTATAAGAAGTTTCAGTTCGGGTTTAGTGGTAGCCGAAACACTAATAAAAATCGAAGACATAAAAAGAGAGGGGGACCAAGTGTCAATTTGCCCAGTTTTCGCAATGAATCCGACTGATAGTGATATCGTATTAAACGAAAATCAAATAATAGGAACACTCGAAACCTACGAAAAGCAAGTCGAAGTTAATATAGCGACTATATCGGAGTGTTTAAATAATAGGACTCGTAAATCTAGATTAGGAAACGTGTTGAGTGACGAAAAAACAAAGCCATTTGAACGAAACGTTACCCCTGATTTAATTTATGAAAAGTCAATGGTACATGCAGTTGGAAATAATGGAGAGCCATTAGTTGCAGTGCATGGCAACCGAGAGATAAAGTGTAAAATATCACGTGACGGAAGTGCTGATAGAAGCAGTGATATTACAGTAAAAAGTGATGATGAAGAAAACAATTCTCAGACAGTGCCATCAGCACTAAGAAGGTTAGTTAATGCTGACATATCATGTGGAATGTCAGAGTATGAAGACAAAACGACGCAGTTAATAAATAACTTTAGAGACGTAATTACTCTTAAAGACGAACCTATCGGGACCACTAGTATCTGTACATATAGAATAAAACTGAGGGACCCTAATATAGTTATCAATAAAATACCATATAGAATATCACATAAATTTCAAGAACAACTTGAAGAAGTTAATAAATCAATGTTAGAAGAAGGAACTATTGAACCTTCAATGTCCGAATTCAATTTTCCCGTTATCGTGGTTCATAAAAAGAATGGGGAAATACGTCCCGCAATAGATTTCAGATCTCTAAATAAATGTGTACATATACAATGGTTCCCATTACCTAGAGTGGACGATATGTTAGGATCTTTAGGTGGGTCTAAGGTATTCTCAAGTTTAGATCTAAGGAGCGCTTTTCACCAAGTGAAAATCTCCGAAGAATCTAAAAAACTTACAGCATTTGCGGTAAATGGTAAAAAATGGCAGTTCCGCAAGTTATCCTTCGGGTATGTCAATAGTCCAAAAGTATTTCAAGCAATTATGACAAAAGCGTTAAATAAAGTATTAGGGAAACTATGTTTCGTATTTATTGATGATATCCTAATTTTTAGTCGATCATATGAACAACATTTAAATGATATTAGCCAAGTGCTAATGAGTTTACGTGACGCTCATTTGAGATTAAAGTTAGAGAAGTGTGAATTCTTTAAACACGAAATCAACTTTCTTGGACATCGAGTCACGACTGAGGGCATACGATGCATCCAAAACGAAAAACTTAGAGAAGCATCTAGACCAACAGATGTAAAGAAACTTCAGCGGTTTTTAGGGCTTGCGAACTACTTTCGTAAGTTCGTCCCTAAATTTAGTCAGAAAGCCGAACCATTATATAGACTATTAAGGAAGGACACTAAATTTGACTGGACTGACGAATGTGAGGCTAGCTTCACTAGTCTCAAAAATATTTTGACATTAGATAAGGTTTTAGCTCATCCAAATTATTCCAGACCATTTTATTTATTTACTGACAGCTCAAGTGTCGGAGTTGGCGCAGCACTGCTACAACCAGATTCGACCAGAAGCAAAACATTAAGACCCATAGCCTATTTCAGTAAATCATTAAATTCTACTCAGAAAAGGTACTCCGTAACTAAGCAAGAGTTTCTTGCAATCCATCTAGCTTTAAAGGAATTTCAATATCTATGTCTGATCTGACCACAAACCCTTGTGCGCATTTTTTGGTAATAAACTTCCATTAGATTCGGCAATGGCCCGTTGGGCAATCGAGGCTAGCACATATGATTGCACTGTGAGGTATTTTGAGGGTAAACGAAATGTGGTAGCAGATACTCTTAGTAGATTAACTCCTTTAACGGAAGAAACAATAGATGAATGCGAACTTTTAACACCATCTAATGAAAGTTTTAGCTCATTTGAAAGTTTTATAGCAACCACAAGATCGAGGGCTAAGCTAAATGTACCACAAATTATAAACAACAATGACAGTGAATCAGAAACAGACTTAGAAAATGAACAAGAATCAGATCCATCTAAATTGTATAAAATCAACAAAGAAAAACCATTTCTGAATTACATACCTAAACACGAAGACATAACATGGACTTTAAACAGACTAAAGACTGCACAGTCAAACGACTTTGCTTGTAAGGAAATAATGGACATATTAAATAGAAAAAAAATAGGAACATCTAAAAACATAGCTGAGTTTTTCATATTAGACGGAATATTATATCGACATAGGAAAATAGATACTAGGGCAGTCAGTATTGTTAATTATGTTATACCAAATGAAATGATCAATTTAGTAATTAATTCAATACATTTTAACACTCATTGTGGTTTAGCTCATACGCTATTTAAATTTCGACTAAAATACTATCATTTTCAAGAAAGATCGGTCATAGAATCTTTTATTAAAAGATGTGACGTTTGCAAAATACTTAAAGGAAGTCTAGATACAACAATTAAATTATTGTCTGCCCCAGTAGCTAATACACCATTTGAAACAGTTTCATTTGATTTTATAGGACCTTTTATTACAACTGACACGAACAACAAGTACATTTTATCAATAACATGTATGTTGACACGATATAACGAATTACACGCAGTAGCTGACAAATCAACTAACACAGTAATTGATTTTCTAAGTAAAACATTTAGCCGTTGTGGATATCCCAAAACGCTATTGTCAGATTGTGCGAAAGAATTTAAGTCTAACGCAATTAGAACTTTCAGTGAAATACATCAGATATATAAGTGTGAGGTACTACCATACTCAGAATATTCCAATGGAATTTGTGAACGCAATAACCAAAGAATTAACAAATTATTAAGATTCTATGTAGCTACAGTAAATCACGATAATTGGGACATGTTTCTCGATATTGTCCAAAACACAATCAACAACCAAATTAATATGTCCTTGAAGGATACTCCTTCATATGCCATGTTTGGACGTGACACCTCCCCAAATATACAAGCAGAAAATTTGGATAACATTTACAATTTAGATACATCAGAATCAATAGTCAAAGTTAAGGCCAGACAAGCTATATTTATTCAAGATCAGATTAGGGCTAACATAATTAATCAATCAAACAAACGCATAATTTACCACAATAGGACACGAAAAGACAAAATTATACAGATAGGTGCAGGCGCGTATACAAGGGGGGGGCATTTGGGGCAGATGCCCCCCCCTTGAGGTCTGAACTTTTTAAAAATAAATCTACGGATTAATAAAAATGTGTGGATTAATCCTCCAAATTGAAGAAATTTCAATTATTTGATTATTTTTAATTGCTTTTGACATGCTTGAACACTGTATTCTATCAAAATCGTCATTTTTAAATTGTGAAATGGGAGAAATTAAATTGCTTCAATTCGTATTATGTATAAGCCATTTTGTCCTTAGAGTGGATTTCTATCACCGTATTAATATTAGCATTGATCTTCAATTTAAAAATGTTTTTGAATTTGAGAAGAAATGCATCGTCCTGTACTCTGTTGTTTGCCAAAACACCTTCTTCTTCAACAGTACGCCGAAAATTGATGCTTTCCCAAGATGAATGGAAGGGTGGCTTCACAAGAGTTCGTGGTCTATTCAATGAAACTGGTTCTATTAACAAGAAAAAGCAAAAGAAAACAAAACCAAAAAAACACAAACTGCGATTCAGGAGGTGAAGAGTTTCTTTGAAGAAACCACTAGATTTTCTCTCAGAAAAGCTTTTCAGCAGATTTCATCCACACCGAAACCACGTGGTAGAGGATCGTCATACATTAATTTAGTTTCCGTTTTTATCATTGAACTTCAGCTCGACCATTAACGAAAACCACATAAATAGCGGTTTTGTAAATGGATTATGCAGCAACCATCCAACATTGCCAATTGAATCGTTTGGACAGACGAGAAGTTAATTTGCGTACATCAAAAACACATCGAAAAAATATGAATGAAAATCCTCGAAATATTTGGAAAACAAATGATAGGTATGATGCTAAGGTAATGTCTTCGTTTCAATTATTAATGGAATTGTTCCAATTGTTCAAGCATTCCTTTACGAATATGGCAACTTGTTACCAGTTAATGATTTTCAAAACTCTGATTGCTCCAGCACATTATTTGGCCCAGCCTGCAACTTCTTCACTTTGGTGGATGCAAGACCACATTGCACAAATGCAGATCTAGAATTTAAGGAAAAGTTTCGAGGTCGAGTGATTAGCAGAAGTACGGAAATAAAATTCCTGGTCAGCACACAGTCCAGATCTCAACTCTTTGGATATGGGCTGCTGCACAAACTCGAGTTTATAAGTTTATATATAAAAAAACAGATCCCAATAAGTCTCTTATACAATGTGTTCAAATCTCCGCTCAAAAATATAACAATAAGACTCTCAAGAAAGTATGCAAGAATGTTCGTCTGTCTTCACATCTGAGGCGGTCATTTTCAATAACTTCTGTAGGACCTCAGGAGATGTGCCTCATATGATAAAAGACAATAAATGTTTAATAATAAAAAAAAACTTTCATTTTCCTTCAAAGAGATGAATCTATAATGGTATTTGACTTATTTTTAAGTGTTTCTAATCCGCAAATAAAAAAATTACGTTATCTGATGAAACACACTGTGTTCCATCAGAAACGACATTTTTAAATTGCGAATTAGAAGCACTTCTAATGCATCAATTGTCATCATAGATACACCACGTTGATGGAAAAGAAAGTATTATTATTAAACATTTATTGTCCTATATGTATGGCTATATCATATGAACCACATTTCCTGTGGCCCTACAGAAGTTGTTGAAAATGGCCTCCTCCAGTCTGAAGACAGAACGAAGCAAATTTCAAAACATTCTTGCAAATTAAAACACTTTGCATAAGAGACAATGGAATTTTCTTTTTCATATATAAACTCGAGTTTGTGCAGCAGCCAAGAAGTGAAAACCCAAAGGGTTGAGATATTGATTGTGTGATTGCCAGTAATGATGCTAATGAATCGACCTCTAACCTTCTCAATGAGAAATTCTAGAACTACATTTGTTCAATGTGGTGGAGCGCCATCTTGCATCCACCAAAGTGAATAACGAGATGCAGAATAGTGCAGTTTGGGCCAAATAAGGGGTGCTAGTTTGGTATGCGATCTGTGAGGTTAATGTGATCTGATAATGCTTTAGTATTTCTTTTTTGAATAATTATGATCATTTTTCTTTTAAAGTAACTTTGATGCAAAACAAACAATATTGACGAGATGATATTGTCACAATGCATTAAAAGTAAAAAAAACATATATTAATTGCTTATTTTTACTTTATATTCAAATAAGCTTGGTAGGATGTAGTTTATATAACGATATTTTCTTGAAGTATTTCCATAATAAGGCTTTGCATATGTAAATGGTATATAATTATTTAAGGAAATAAAATACTATACATATTTGGTATCTCGTATACCTGTTTGTATCTTCTATATTTGCTAATAAATTTTAAATAGATCGCATGCCAAACCAGTAAATGATGATCAGATCGCATAGCAAACTAGCACTAAATAATGTCCTGTAGTAATCTGAGATATGAAACACCATTAACATATGACAAGTTGCCATCATCATCAAGGAATGCATGAAAGATTACAGGCAAGCCTTGCTTTAAGTACAACTCACTTTAACAAAAGTGGTACTTATTTCGAGTCAGTCATCTTTCGAAATAAGAACAGTTCGTAGACATAGAAAACGGAGACAATTTTTTGTGATTTTTTCACGGTAACTAAAAAAAATCAAAATTATAATCCAGGTGAGGTTATTAGAAGCAATTGGTTCAGAAATTCAACATGTCCCATTTTAGAGTTAGTTCCGTGTTATTGCACGGATCCATATTTTCGAACACGTAAAAATCTTTACATAATAATCATTATTTCAATTAGTATCCATGATACCAATTACAATAGAAGTTAAATAATAATTAAATTTATAATTTTTTTCTGACGTGTCCGAAATTGTAGAATCAACCAATAACTTGGAACTTAGTACCCTACTATCAAAAACATTTCATAGAGCATAAAATTGCTGTTTGTTAAATGTTGCACAATAATTACAGAAATTTAAGTATCTATTAATTTACTCACCTATACTGAGGTGAGAGTTAAGCTATGGATGGATTTTAAAACATTTAATAAATGCACGACTTTTAACTTTTTCGTCACAGTCACAAACAATGGAAGACTGAATATTATTAACAATATGCTTATATACGTTTTACTCTAATAATAAATTTTCCTTCTATAACTCATAGAAAATGAGGTCTAAATCAAGGAGTAACAATTATAAATTTCTTGTTACTTTTATTCGCTTTAGTTATCGTTTGGTAACTAAACTGAGTCGTGATTTGGTAACTAAAGCGGGGGATGCCTGTATATCCATTCAATTAATAATGGCAACAAAGATATTACCTTAGCATCATACCTATCATTTATTCCGTTGATATTTCAGGGATTTTCATTAGTGTACCTGACGATCCTCCACAACGGAGTTATGGTTGGTGAAATCTGCTGAGAAACTGGGGGCTCTGAGGGATTTTTCATAGAAACTCTTCACCTCCTGAATCAATGTTTCTGTTCTTTTTGGATTTGTTATCATTTGCTTTTCTTGTGAATAGAACCAGTTTCATTAAATAGACCACGAACTCTTGTGAACTTTTTCAGGTAGTAAGATTTAACCGCCCTTCCACTTGTCATGGAGTGAAGCATGAATTTTAGACATACTGTTGAAGAAGAAGGTGTTTTGGCAAACTGCAGAGTACAGGACAATGCATTTCTTCTCAAATTCAAAAACATTTTTAAGGTTTAAGAAAAATGTTAATATTAATAGGATAAAATCCATTCTTTATACTTTATGAACACAATGACGTCTTCCCATTTCGCAATTTAAAAGATGACGCTTCTGACGGAGCAAAGTGTAAGCATGTTCAAAGCAATTAAAATAATCAAATAACTGACCAATCTGAAGAATTATCCGTAGATTTTTTTCAGAAACTTTAATTTTTTTGAAAAGTGCCCCCCCCTTGACCGAATCCTAGATACGCCCCTGGATAGGTGATCGAGTATTAATTAGAAATCATCAGAAAACACATAGATTACAATTAAATTGGATAGGACCAGGTACAGTATTACAAGTAAAAAAAAATAAAGCCATAATAAAAATAGGACATCAAACAATAACAAGTAACATAAATTACCTAACTATGTTAGAAAATTTCACAACCAATTAATTAAGTAATTTCATTACCATCATTAAACAGGAAATCAAATTATAAGCAATTTGAATATAAACATCATATAGGTAGCCCAAAAAAGGAACACATAACACGAAGTAACATGAGGTAACATGTAACATGTAGTACAGGAACACGTGACATATAACTCTGTTACATGCAAAGATTCAGAGAAATGTTTACATTTTTTGCTTACGCAAGTCAAACAAACACACCATGCAGCTCATTGTTCAAAATACAATATTTCCTTTGCTCAGTAAGAGAATTATTGTACATGTAAAATAATTATTGTATGTATCTAATTTAAGTTGATGGGATGAATTATGAATTTTATTAATATAAAAATTTCATATAATAATTTTAAGATGATTAATTCTTTTTTGTATGCATGTTAATTTTAAATTTTGTGTTTATATGTTTAGTGTAACGAATAAGATGAATTATACTTTGTCAAAATGCTAAAGAAATGTAGAAGTTAAATTGTTTTGAAATCAGAATGAAAATTAAAAAAATATATATATATAAATTCAAAATTATGATGAAAGACTGAAATAATTTAAAATCAAAAATAATTAATTCACAATGAGACTGATATCTGATAAAATTACTAAAAAAAAGACCAGGGGCCATGAACTAACAGTATCGTTTTGATTTCAGTGTACACGAGGCAGCGAGGCACAGCCGTTGACAGACCCTCAGCCATATACAGCCAGTGACTGACTCTCAGCCACTCACAGCCGGTTGACACACTGACATATAATTCAAGGTCGTGAGAACGAACAGCTGACAGAATGGGCCAGACGCAGAGTAACTTTGATTTGAACTCGGTGGTGGAGCTGATCCAGAAGTCGACTTCTATGAATAAGGCTCATTTAGAGGCTGCTATTAAATCCATGGGGACAACATAATATGACCTGATCCCGGATTTATTTAGCGATGTTTTGGTTTTAATCCTAAAACTGTTAGTGGTGATAATTTTGGTATGCGGGTACAACCACTCCAAGAGGGTTAAGTCCGACGAGGACATGAAGATGTATGAAATGCGAAGTTTGAAGTCAAAAATGGCAACGGAAGCCTTTAATCAAATTAAAAGAGGGACCCCTTTAGAACAGGGGAACTAATTGGAACGGTAAATTAGTTTAATGATCAGGCAATCAACATTCAGGCGACAAATTTTATTGTAATGCCTCATAAAAAACAAAAAGCAAAATTAACATTAAAAGATCGAGCAGCATTTAAGAAATTTTTTTTTAAAGTGAAAATAAAAGTCAAATTAAATTAGACCATTATTTTAAGTTTTTTTTTAATTTTAAGTTTGGGTAATTTTAAGTGAAAATTAACAATAATCGTTTTCAATTGAATTGAATTTTTTTTTTCGGTGTTAATTTTAATGTTTATTTTTAAGGATAAAGACTGTCTCAAAATTCGATAAAGATGATCAAAATTCATAAAAAAGAATATAAATTGATTAAAAAGTCATAAAAAACGATATCATAACATATGATAAATTATAATGAATAATTATTTTTATCAATAAAGTAGGAATTTTATTAAAATAAAACATAACCAAGTTAGATAAAATATAATTTTATAATAAAAAAAAATTTTGGATTATAATTTTTTTTTTAAATGTAAATGAAGTAACAAATTTGTTAAATTTCAAGGACTCTGATAATATTTAGAATAATATTCTAAATATTAGGAGGGGCGAGGTGAGATCTCAAATAGATTAGGCAAGTTTTTACATTTATAAAATGAAAAAATTATTCATTTTTTGAACTGAGACATAGTAGGTAGGAATAATTTAGAATATTTAGGAATAAATAAAAATATTGTTAAAGCAAAATTAAGATTGTATAGGTAAGATAAAAAAATTTTAAGAAAATTTGGTGAATGAACCCCACTTTAGTCTGACATATTTCTAGAATGAATTAAACTCATATTTTTCAATTTGCAATTAATATATTTATAGCCGGTTCGAGAAATTTCAACAGATCCAAAACACATGTTTCCACTAACAGAGTGCGCGTCTGAACATTGTTAAATATAGAGTAACAATGGGTAGACAGACCAGCTGGCAGTTTTGGAAAAATGTGAATTGTAACTTTGAAATTTTCGGAAGGGGGGAGCGATGTGGTGATGCAAACACATCAATTGTGTATGCATAACTGCTATCATGAACCTATATGATTGTGAGTAAGTAACATTCAAAGTTAGTTACCAATCGACTCGCATGAGATACACATCTTATCTCAAGTCTTAGTTAGTGAGACCATTACTTGTGAGTGTTTTAGTGAAGTTAAACAGTGTATTTACCATTGCTTGATAATCGAATATATTCTCTTTAAAGTGTTAATTATACTAAGTTATTATCCTAAATACAGTTAAGCGTGGACCAGAGGCCTGAGGTCGGAACCATATTGGCAAGGTGGTTCTAGGGCATGGGACCATGAGTATTTAGTAGAAAGAGATATATTGAGAAAAAGGAATCTGAAAATAAGAAACAGAGTAAGATTCTAATCACACGTAACCCATATCGTGGACCGTTAGAAGGTTTCACAGTTGATGAGATAACCCACAGGGGGAACCATCACACTCTGGCCACCCTGCTCCTTACTGTCCTAATGCCAACTTCACCCCTCATTCCAGCTATTGTGGCCCATTTTGCCGCTGCTAGCATTCTTCTCATGGCTGCATTCTTCTGCTTCTGAATCTCCCGTATATCCTCCACCCTCATTCTCACCATCTCCGAGCCATACAGCACTCTCGGCAACACCACTCCCTTCCAATATCCCTTACCAATCAACACTCTGTGGCAGCTCTTCTCTATTACACTGCTAATGAGCATGCTCATCTTCTTTGCTGTCGTAACCATCTGCTCTCTCTGTCCTTTAAATAAATTCCTCTGCCCTTGCACCTTCGCACCCAAATACCTCATCTCCTCAACAACCGCTATCCCTTCTACCTCTACCACTGCCTCATCTGAGTTAAAGATCATGCATTGACTCTTCCTTGCATTAATTTCCAGCCCATATCTCTCCGCAACCTCAGTCAGCTCCACAACTCCCTTCCCTGCCTCTCGCACGCTTCTCGTCAGTATCAACCCGTCGTCAGCATAGAACAGACATGCAGCACGTGTTCCTCCAATCCTCACCTCCTCAATCCGTCTCCTCAGTGCCTCTATCATCTTATAGGTGAGCAACTTGAACAGAAGTGTTGATGCTGTGCATCCCTGTCTGATCCCGCTTTCCACTTCTATCTCCACATGCCTATCCTCACCCAATTCCACTCTTGTCTTATCTTCACAGTACACCCTCTTGAAAACCTCCAGCACCTCCCCTGGTATCCTATACTCCTTCAGCACCTCCAGAATTGTTTCTCTCCTAACAGAGTCAAAAGCCTTCTTGAAGTCCACGCAGCATTGGAACATCTTCTACTTTACTGGTCTGTGCACTGACCACAGATCATTGATTATAGGAAGATGTCGCACTACAGTATTTTCAATTTTCTAGCGACACTTGGCACCGGATCGTCCGTACCGTGACGTATCCTTGGAGTTGCCTACGATTGATATATTACTTATTTTTAACTATTCAAAAACTACACGAAGAGAATGATATTGAACTTAAATATGCTATTTAAAATCAAAATATTCATTTATGATATTAAACTGATAATAAAATTATATCATTTCTGTTCTGTACATATTTTGGACGTGTGTGTGTTCAGTACAAATTTGAACGTCGGTTTATTTCTGATCTAATATCGTTAGCATGCGGTCGTGCGCTGTATTCTGTGACTAAATTTATTAATTATTTTATCTTTCATAAAAATTAAACTAGTGAGAAATGGGCAATGTACGAAAATGTTAATTTATCAATTGTACCAATACATATAAAGATCGGTATAAGTTGTTTTAGTGCAGAAAACATGATTACAATCTGTGGATAAAGACTTGCACAATGGCGTTAGGGTAAGTTTTGAATTACCGGTCAGTCCCACATCTTCGGTCATATTAAAGAAAGTAAATAATTATTAAAATATTGTTTTTGTATAATATGACTTAAGATGTGGAACTGACCGGTAAAACGGAACTTACTCTAATATACTGAACAGTTATCAAGTCTCTATTCAGTTTGCTCGAAATATTTTAGTTCTGACTTCGATTTTTGTTTTCTATTTTATAATAAATATACGTTAAAATATTAAACTTTAATTAACCTTTAATCCTGAAAATTTAAATTTACATAACTGCCTCGGTTTCCCCTTCTTGGTAGTAAAAGAAAATGTAGCTCTGACCACAGAGCATTGAATATGTATATATGTCAGAGCAACAACCGCTCATCATCTCTTCAATGAGACTTGTTTATATGTGTATGCATATACTCGTTTGTTTGTATGTTTGTAATATGTGACGTCACGGTACCCTTCTCTCTAATTGGCTGATATGCTCTCAGTTAAATAATTATTTGGCCACTAGCGTCCACGTAGCAGTGAAAAATCTTCCTATATTCAATGATCTGTGGCAGCGGAATGTTTAGTTTTTGGCGTGGACAGTGAACAACAAAACAGAACAAGTTCAAATTATAGAAAAATGATTTATGAGATTATATATGAATATTTTGAAACAATAAAGGAATATGAACATGTACCATTACAAAAATATAATTTTCGCATTAGGAGATATCATAAAATATACCTAATAATAACATCAGAAATAATGCAATAGCGAATGTAGTAAGAATGATTGAAACGTCACGCACTTACCATTTTGACGTGCCATCAGTCGCAGCCACTTTCTGGTACTTTGTGTTTTATAACTTATGTTATAAGGGTCTGATTAGCTTAGAAATTTGTATGAGTCTTCCTAGGACTATATATCTTCATAAAAGCATATAAAAAGAAAACGTGAAGAAAATGAATGAATACAGTGGAAATACAACTTCTCAGGCTCCACGCACACCAAAAGCGAGATGGCAAGAGAGATTGCAAGATTGAACTGGGTAGACGTACGTATCCAAAGCTTGTCTACAAGTCGCTAGATATTTGAAATGACGTGATTGGGACATCTTCTACTTTACTGGTCTGTGGTCAGTGTCAAGGAAGTTATAGTGCAGTGGAAAATCAAAAATATTTTTATGGTAAAATAACTTAAGTATACTATTTACCATAAAATGATTTTACTTCAACCCCACCTACATAATCATAATGTTTGTAATAGTTTCGCAGAAAACAGCTTATATTGAAAGTTAGGTATATTCACTTAGCTTTCGAGGTGAATATACCTACTTTTAGCTTGCAAGAGTTGGTTAATATTTCCTATCACCTGTAATATGTTTTCTGACAAGTTGTACATGTAAATTATTTGTAAATAAAAATAAATTTGTTGCGATAATAAGTTCTAGCTGTTTGAATTTTGTTATTTTGTTTCTGTGTTAGAAATATGAGAATTAAAATCAATATGAAATTATTGAATAAACGAACTTGATTTTGTTAAAGTTTTGAAGTATTGTTTCTATCAATTTAATAATTGATATATTAAAATAGTAGCTACGTCCGATTTCAGTTGTTAAAATTTATGGAAACAAAATAGTTTAATTTTTCGCCCAAAACTTTGTTCTGGAAGATTTCAAATGCTTCCAGACCTCTTTAAGGTAAGATTTATATAGGGACAAATTTATCTGTTTTAAATTGTTTATATTAGGCCTATAAAAAGTAGTTTGTGATATATTTTCTCTTTAACTTGTTATTGCATTTATTTTCTAATGAAATAGAAGCAAGTTAAATCTTCCCCATATAGGGTAGTTAGGTAGTCGAAATCTTTAACCTTCGGCACCCTATCCAGTATTCAAATCTTAGCAAGCAGACAAGCTAGTTAAGCTAATAGTTACTCTCCAAAGCTATACCCTAAACCAGGGGTGGGCAGAGGTTTATTTTTGAGTGCCACAGATAGAAATTTCAGTGCTACAAAATATTTTTTTCTTTTTTCATAAAAAATTTAATTTAATGATACACTTAGTTAATTTTTTGTAGTTATTTCTACACAATAGGAGAAAAGACAAAATTGCAACATAGGACGCAAAATTATAAATAAAATAATAAACATTTGCTTATTATAAGAATGCATTTCTATCAAAATTAATATAATTATTGATAGAACTCTTTATTTCTAGTTCTATAGGTTCTTTGCCTAAGGTAACTTGCAGAAGTATACTACAAGTTTCTTTAGTCTTAGGGCCTGAAGAAGCCTTATGGTTGAACAATTTAATAATTGAGATAAGAGAGTAGATAAATGGGGATAATAAAACACTTGTAAGAAACGAAACATTCACTATTCAATACTGTCAATAAAATTTAGTACAACAAATTTTGAGTCTAAGTAAGAGTTGAGACGACGGAATTTCTCACGAGAGAACTTGGTCACATCTAGGAATCCGATTTCACACTCTTCTTCTAGTTAGGTGATAGATCCTTATATACCTTAACTACTCTCCAACCTTCTAGGTACAAGGTTAGGGTACGTCAAGGTTTTGAGTTAACTTTGGCGTTTCATTGTGTTAGTACGGATACCACTAATTGCTTTGTTGTTCTAGCGAAAATTCTTGCAGGTAATTAGAGGTTTCATTGTGTTAGCAACTAATTACTACTAATTGTCTTGTTTTTCTCGCCTAAACTCTAGCAGGTAATTAGACACTCGCTATCATAAAAACATTTATTACTGGTAGTGAAAGTAATATCTACTATTATCTACGTGAAGTTTTACTATCTACTTTAAAGCTGAAGCTTGGTGAAGCTTGGTTGTTACACATTCCCCAACATGTATTTCATATTTAACCATTTCACATATTATATTCATTATCACAATAGCTATATGTATATTCAAGAGTTTTGCACATTATATATTTAGCATCAATATTCTTAACCTTATTTAATACTACTTGGATAGTTCAAACAATCATGATTATATATAAAGCGTAAAGGATATAGCATAATATAGTATCCTTAATATTATTATGTCAACCTTAAGTCTTGGTCAGAACCTGTTTAGTAGTTATTATAAGCTTTCAATGGAATTTCAGTTACACTGTTTTGGGAGTCAGAGAGTGAAGGATATAACTTAGTTTTGGTGTTGGTCCCTATTGTCCTTGACGATTGTTTTGACCTATTAGAGTCTCGTGGCCTATTTCTAGTACGGTTCCTTATTGTCCTTACCGATTTCTTCACTTTCTTACTTCCTGCTGTTAGTCTCTTACCTACTGAAGATCTGACTGAGCTGGCACTGTTTAAACTTTTCAATGATATATTGTCTACGTCATTCCTAATCTTTCCCAATTTGTGTCTCACTCTACGGAAACTGTTTCTCAATGGCAAGGTTAGTGAGTCTCTAGACGAAAATGTCTTCCCTGTTTCTAAGTCCCTGTCCTGAACTCCTTTCCTTTCTCTATATTTCAGGAAATAAAGAATCAATACCAATAACAAATTTATGATTACCAATACTAATAAACTTCCTTGTGTTACTATCGAATAAGTTTGTACCTCTTCGATGGTGAGATCCATGTCATCAAAAGGTATTACGAATGGATTATTGGATGGTAATTCATCTATCAATTCTTTTATAGTTTCATGGACTGTGAAACTTTCATTTATATTTATAATTGGTAAGTCTGTGATATCAAACGGGTTTTTCCTCTTCTCTGTCACCAAACGTTCAATATCTATTTCATGTCTCAGTTTTGCATGCCATGTTACCTGCTCAGTTTTTATGTCACAGTTAAGTGGCACGTAATGTAACCCTAATAAGTTATCTCTCACTATACCTGTTGGACATTCTAACTCAATAGGCATTCTAGTCACAGTGTATATTAGTCGGTTAGTTGTTGTGCTTTCCAAGTAAAATCCATCTTTTGTTCCTAATTTCTTAAAGTTATAAAGTTGAACTATTGTTTCGACGTCACCTAAAAATGCAGCTAATTCACATGAACTGTGATTAAATATCCACGCTGGTTCTGTCGTTCGTAATATATGCGTTTGATTATCTAATGAATATAAGTTTGTCTTGTCTGTACTTATATACTGTTTACTATCAAACAAAAACGTGTTCTGAACGATTGGTATGACTAACCTGTTTTCCAACTTCATTGGGTGAGGAGTTAACGTTACTACCTTATATTTCTGTTTATATACTAATGGGATTTGTGCCATGAATTCTAGTCTTCCTAGATTCTTAATAGTTATGTAAGCAAGTAATTGATCTATCGTGAATCTATCTATATTTTCTACGGGAAATTCTAACTCTGGATAAAACTTGAGTCCTTCTTCTACGACTGCTCTAATTGTTTTAACGTCTAACATAACGGTATTCAAGTTTCCCGATCTAAGTAACGTCAATGTATTCTCTGTTATTCGAATTAACATTATAGCTAGGAGACAAGCCTGTTTCAACTGGTCGAAGTTCCAGTTAAACATCTGTCTATGTTCACTATTTTCTAGAGCATTGTTTAAATTTTTCAAGATCACTTTTACGTCTCTAATCGAATCTGACGTATTCTTAGCTAGCATGTCAATACGGCTATTAGTGATATGAATCTTTTTATCTACCTTTGAGATATTTTCGTTTATAGTTTTAATCTCGTCAGTGTGATCGGTCCCTCCAAATAGAGATCCGACTACTCCTCCCCCTATTGCTCCTACTGCTAATCCAACTCCCAGTCCTACAAAAGCTTGTGGGTCATTAGGATTAACTATACCCTGCGGTCTGGCTTCACCTAGATACGAGGCTACGTTATTTGGATTGTCATTATTTTCGTTGTCCAACATAGTCCAGGTTTTGTTCAGTCTTTGTTGCAGTTTTCCATAATTTGCGTTTATTTCGTCGTGTAAACTATAACACAGCATATTGAAATTTAGATAATCTACAATTTCTATGTAAGACATTTCTATCTTAAAAAGTACAAATGAGATTCTACGAACAAAAGATCATTCTCCTTAACACTACCTAGAACCATCGAACCAAGAAGAGACTCTATGGTTTTGTGTGTTAAATGGAGGTTCAGAATTATCTGTTTGCAAAAATCTGTGACGAACTTTAATTGAATTGGAGCTAAAAGTATCACACCTTCCGTCCTGGCCGATCCATCCCACTGCCAAGCTGACATAGGTACTACGTCTGCCGCCAGGGTTACACAACAGACACAGCTGAGCGCGGCGATGGCCTGGGGCGCCCACACTGAAAGGTCCACATGTGTTAAATCTAGTACATATATATATATATATAACTATACATCTAGATATATATCTTTATAGTAACTTACATTCTATTTTCAATACATTATTTCTTATACATTAAATTTACTCCCGTTACATTACCGGGGCCTTAAGTTATACGTTCGCTTCATTTTAGGCTTGGTTATCGTTTTTACTCCTTTTTCAGCTTCTATCTCTACTTCATCGGGTTTTATTTGTATCGCATGTCTGGCAATTAATTTGTCCGGATGGATCACGTATGTCTCCGTTGATCCTACTTTTCGTATTTTTATCCGGTTTCCTTGTTTGTCCGCGACAACGAACGGTCCTGTTATTGGCATATCTAGTTTTCGATGACTAACTTGTTTTTTCAGATTAGCATATACACGACTGCCTACCGTTATATCTTTGTTTGTTCGATTTTGATTAGTATTTTGCGTCACGGTTGCCTGAATTTTCTCCAGATGCTTTTTACAATGTTCCCGAATCTGCGTAACTTGCCTTAGTCTAATAGCTAGATCATCTTCACCATAATCTAGACGCGGCGGTACCAACGACTCTGTCGGGCTGTCGAACCCAAATAACGCAAAGAAAGGTGTTTCTCCTAACGAAGCGTTATAACTGTTATTGATTGCTAATTGAATGACTGGCATTAGTTCGTCCCAGTCGTTTACTGCTAGCGTGTTCGTATATATCCTAAGCAATTTTGCCGTCTCCCTATTTATTCGTTCTGCTAAACCTTGAGACTGAGGATGATACGGAACTATTTCCTTCTTCTTGATGTTATAATACTGGCAGAATTTTGCCATTTTTTCTCCTACATATTCAGGTGCATTGTCGCTTAGCAATACCTCGAATGATCCATATTGCGCTATCACCATCCTCAGGGCTTCTAGAATACTGTCTACTTCTTTATTTGGGATTGGCCATAAGACCGTATACCTTGTGCAGTAATCTCTAAATGATATTATATACCTATTACCCTTCTCCGTGATTGGTAACGGTCCGAGGATACCTGTTGTGACCGCTGAGAACGGTTTTCCTGGAATGGGATATTCACCTTGCGGTATGGGTTTCGGGGTGGTTTTCGCTCTCAAGCACGGCTCGCATTGCGCGATTAACCCCTCTATTAGATTAGTTTCCTGTTTGTTGTAGAAACTTTTCCGGAACGTCTTCATGGTCCTTCTTTGTCCCTTATGCCCCGCGGTTGTATCGTTATGTACTATACTGAAAGCTTTGTGCATTAGATTGTCGGGTATATACGGTACTAGATAAGTATCTGTTAAATGGTGTGCTCGCGTAATTTTACGGACAACGTAAATTATATCTCTTAGTATTTTATACCGCTCTATCTTACCCGTTGGGTCTATTTTGGTTTCTTTCATGTCTTTTCTTATCCTTTGACATTGTAGATCCTTTTTCTGTCCCTTTCGTAGTTCTAATTCCGTCCAGCTTACCTTAGGTGGTAGGTATGATTGTAACCCTCCTTCCTCTTGGTCACTGGTTTCGGTTTCCCCGTTCTGGGTTTCTGGTTCCCCGTTCTGGGTTTCTGTTTTCCCGTTCTGGGTTTCTTCCAATGCATTCACCTTCTCAATCAGTTTTTCATCCAGCGATAACGGTACATCCTCACATTGCTTCTCTATCTCTACTAGTCTTGATAATACATCTGCAAACAGGTTTTCCTTACCCGGTAGGTATTTTAACTGTATCTTATACTCTTGAGCTAAGAGCATCCAACGGTTAATTGCGTGATCCTACGTTGTTTTGTGGATGATGTTTACCAACGGCTTATGGTCACTGTAAACAGTGACGTTGTAGTGGAGTATCAGTGTCCTGAACTGCTCCAACGCAAAAATTAGTGCTAAGGCCTCTCTTTTGGTGGTGGAGTACTGCCTTTGAGCGCTGTTGAGACTCTTCGATACAAAGGAAATAGGGTGCAGTATCCCCTGTTTAGTTTGCATCAAAACCGCACCTAGACCCCTGTCCGAAGCATCGGTGAAGAGGAACCAGTCTTTTCCGAAGTCAGGAAAAGCTAATACAGGTGGAGAACATAGTTTCTCCTTCAGCGTATCTACTGCCTTCTTTTCTTCCTCTCCCAATTTAAACTTTACTCCCTTCTTAAGGAGCTGATACAAAGGGTCTGCTATTTGTGCGAACTGTCGCACGAAACGCCTGTAGTAATTGGTTGCTCCAAGGAATGACTGGACGGTTTTCCTTGAAGTTGGGTAGGGTAGATTTTTCACGCTTCTGATCCTTTCTTCATTCATCTTAAGACCGTCTCGATTTATAGTGTATCCTAGGAATTTGACTTCTGTCGTGAAGAAATCACATTTCTTTACTTTAATCTTTAGGTTAACTTCTGCCAACCTTTGTAGTACCTCTTCTAATTTTGATAAATGCGACTCTTCATCCTCCGAGAAGACCAGGATGTCGTCCATATACGACAGACAAGAACCCGGGTGCCGTGGACAAGCCAAACGGCATACGGGCATACTCATACTTAGAGTTACCAACAGTAAAGGCGGTCTTGTATTGATCTCTCGGACAGATTGAAATCTGGTTGTAGGCACTAGCCAAATCAAGAGAAGACATGAACGTCGTATGTTTTATGGACGATATAATTTCTGATATTTTGGGAATTGGGAATTTTAAGGGTACAAGTTTTTTGTTCAATTCCCTGTAGTCAAGACAGGGCCTTATGCTTCCATCGGGCTTTTTTACTATCAATATGGGTGCGTTGTAGTTACTCTTCGACTTGTGAATTATCTTCTCCTTTAATAATTTCTTGATTTCCTTGTTGAGTGGTTCCTGTTCCGCCACTGGTATCTGATAAGGTCTTTTGTTGACTATCTCGTCATCCGTAAGTGGAAGTTGCAGTTGCTCTCCTAGGTAATGGCCTAGAGGCTCTCCTTCCTGCCAACATACCTGTCGGTAGGTGTTGAGTAGCTTCAGCACCCTCGACTTCATCTCCTTATTTGGACATCTTATGTCTTCCATCCTTAAAGGTGGCAGCTCCTGTTGTCCTTCTCTCTCCGGTTGACTTACGTCCTTTGACGTTAGTTGATTTATGTTTTCTGAACTTACCACTTCTGCTGTGGATAGCAGCGATCCTTGTTTCCAGACGACATCGTGATCTATTAAGTTAGCTACACTTATCACAATTTTATTTCCTTCCACCTGCGTCACCGTGTTGGCAATTACCAGTCCGGTCCTGGTTTGACGATGGTGGACCAGAATCTCCTGTTGATCCCGTAGTCCTTTTGCTGAAATATGGCAGGTGAGGGTATTCACCGAATTAGCCGGAATTTTAAGAGTTTCCTTGAGATGTATGTTCCTGGGTGTATCTACTATCCTTCTATCTTCTCTGTTTTCCTCGATTACATTTATTTTGGCATGAGTTTCTCCATATTCAAATTCAGTAGATAAAATCTGCATGCTCATTTGGGTTAGCTGAGGTTCTTTTCCTTGACTTTCCCCTTTATTCGTAAAGTTTATCTTCTGTTCTGGGAAATTTAATATAGTATGCTGTAACACGTTCATTTCAAGTAGGATCTGAAATTTGAGGTCTCTGTTATTCTTGAAGACAAGGAATTCCCCTAGAAATTGTCCCCCTGGAGTTTTTATTACTAACTCCAACTTTCCTTTAATTGGGATTTCTTTACTTTGAGCGTCTAACACTCTTCTATTTTGTGGTTTCAATTTAATACCCATTTTATCTATCAATTTCTCGCTGAGAAGGCTTATTGTTGCGCCGGTATCTATAATTCCTTTTCGTTTTTGTCCGTTAAAAATAATTCTTACTGTGGGACTATGCCTCCTTCCGGCGTCTTGTGCTCCTCTTAGTCATTCGCTCTCGTCTGACTCTATATGGTCAGGTGAGTCTTCTTCTTCTTGTACTTGGTTTATTTGCTCCCGTTTCCTATCATTATTCCGATATTGTTGGGGCTTGTTCCCGGACCTTGTCCGACATTGTTTCTTTGTGTGGCCTCTGCGACCGCATTGTCCGCAGTTAGCGCGACATTTTTCTTCCTCATGGTTGTTCCTCCCACAGTTGTAGCAGTAAGGTACTCCATCCTTCCGCCTTTTCCTGCAGTCTTTTATTTGATGACCTTTCAGGTTACAGTAACTACACTTGTTTACTTTGTTGTTTTTGGCCTTGCAGTCGCGGGCCCAATGACCTGATCTCCCACAGTAGAAACAATTCTGTTCTCCGCGGTTGGTTCTCTTGGGTTCCGCTTGCATTGCGTACAGCACTTCTGAGGTAGCTACAGCTAGGCTTCCTTTTCCTTCGATTCGCCTCCTGCGTAGCGTCTTCCTTCTTTGACCAATTTATCGCTTCCGCCATTAGAGTGGTGGAAGTGGTATCTGGAGTAATCTTTGCTACTTTTTTGTATACAGGTTCTGGAAGGTGCACAGACATGACTAGGTGCATGAGAAGGTTCTGAAGGATCTCTCCCAGCCCAATTTGAGGTGCTCTCCCTTCTATCGCGGTTGGTTCCTCTTCTCCAGCTGGTGGTTCCTCTGGTCCTTCGGGTTCCGACTCATCTTGCGGTTCTGGAGGTTGTGGTGGTGATCTTGCTGACGTTGACG
The DNA here is from genome assembly GCA_947561585.1 of Caprella mutica. Classification (NCBI taxonomy): domain Eukaryota; kingdom Metazoa; phylum Arthropoda; class Malacostraca; order Amphipoda; family Caprellidae; genus Caprella; species Caprella mutica. The sequence continues at coordinate 59,065 of CANNZV010001177.1, read as the reverse complement.
CCTCCGGTGTTGTCGCCCTGGTCAGTCTGATGTCCACATCTGGATCCTCCTCATCGCTTCCTCCTTCATCATCCTGAGGCGGTGGCCCCCCGGGTCTGGCTCTTCTCTCCCTAGCTAATATTCGCGGCTCTGCTACTACACTATGGGCTCCTATACGGAGGGCACGCATTTTATTATTACAAAGATATGCGTCTACTACCGAGCGACTCTGGGCTTGTAACTGCGCGATATCTGTAACGGGATTTTCAAGCCCGTTTTTTAGCAACGCAGCTGTGGCAACCTTTAGATCGGAGGTTGCAAAACACGGGTATATTTTCAACAAATCACTACATAATTGTCTATAAGAGATCGGTTTTCCCGCATAAGAAGCGATATACTTTCTTGCGTCGCCAACATTCGGGTCAATTAGCGAATTTAAGATTCGCACTTTCTGACCATCCTCTTGGATGTTGTGTAGGGCAATGTGCCCATCAACAGCGCGTAGGAAGTTACGAATATCTATGGTCTGCCCAGATCCCGGAGCTTCACCACTACATGGAAGTCCTGAGAACCTAGGTAGTCCATCTAAGATAGTAACTTGACGCAGCTGTTGCATATTGCCGTATTTTATTTCTAAAACACTCGATCCAGTACACTTTTATTAAATTAGATTTCAATTATATCACGAGTTCTTAGTGTGCGCTCTTTATTTCGATTTTGAATCTTTGATTACTGACGCATTAATTGCCTGACACGGACACTTGCATTTACTACTATCTGACACAATATTCTACCATGTACAATAATATAACAATATACTCTTATAATGCAACTACAATAAACACAATTATTCCTGTGCTCTGCTTCCTTGGTAAATATTTGTCTAAGGTGACGGGTACTCACTTGTTGCCTTGTTCAGTTTGATACCTTACTTCAACAAGTCTATTCGACGACTGACTCCGCTGCTTCTCTCCCAAATATCCTGATGGTGACCTCGCCTTGTTATTGTGTTGTCTCCTGTGAGGTTATTGCACTGGCTCCAAGCTCTCACGTGCTCTTCTCTGCTGGACTGGTTGGTTCTCATGAATTTAACTGTACTGGCTCCAAGCTCTTAGGTACAATTATCTGCTGATCCGTTGCTTCTCTTGAACTGAACTGTACTGGCTCCAAGCTCTTATGTACAATTCTCTGCTGATCTGGTTGATTCTCTTGAACTGAACAGTACTGGCTCCAAGCTCTTACGCACACAATCCGTTGATTTAGTCAGCTCTTTTGATCGTCAGTATACTGGCCCCTGGCTCTTACGTACACCACCTGTTAATCTAGTCAGCTCTCTTGAACGTCACTGTACTGGCTCCCAGCTCTTACGTACTTAGAATTTGACGAGCAGGTATTTTAACCTTTGAGTAACTGACCTTATGTTCTTCCTAGTGTGTTCTCTCTTTAGCTGAACTCGTATTTCTTAGCCCAGCCTTTCAATAAAGCTGGTCCAGATCTCACGATCTCTCTTGATGGACTTATAATACGTATTAGGACCCAATCCTCACGGATTTACTTGCAGATCCGTTCCGTATAAGGCTAAGGTACGGTTCACTATGTTATTTGTCCGGTAGGTTTCTAAATTCTTACCGGTATCACCTTCTTCTGTCGGGTGATGTTGTAACAGATCTCCCTGTAGATCTTGCTAACTGGTTCCGTGAGTTGAGTGCTAAGCTGCAGAGTCCACTGCCTTAGCTGCACTCACTAGTCTCCCACTCAAAATGTTGTAGTGGTTTGGCGCGTTAAAACGACACTATATTAATACGGAGTTTTATTTCACCTCTTAACTCTTGACTCTTATTGTTATTTTCTTTAGTCTTAGGGCCTGAAGAAGCCTTATGGTTGAACAATTTAATAAATGAGATAAGAGAGTAGATAAATGGGGATAATAAAACACTTGTAAGAAACGAAACATTCACTATTCAATACTGTCAATAAAATTTAGTACAACAAATTTTGAGTCTAAGTAAGAGTTGAGAAGAGGGAATTTCTCACGAGAGAACTTGGTCACATCTAGGAATCCGATTTCACACTCTTCTTCTAGTTAGGTGATAGATCCTTATATACCTTAACTACTCTCCAACCTTCTAGGTACAAGGTTAGGGTACGTCAAGGTTTTGAGTTAACTTTGGCGTTTCATTGTGTTAGTACGGATACCACTAATTGCTTTGTTGTTCTAGCGAAAATTCTTGCAGGTAATTAGAGGTTTCATTGTGTTAGCAACTAATTAATACTAATTGTCTTGTTTTTCTCGCCTAAACTCTAGCAGGTAATTAGACACTCGCTATCATAAAAACATTTATTACTGGTAGTGAAAGTAATATCTACTATTATCTACGTGAAGTTCTACTATCTACTTTAAAGCTGAAGCTTGGTGAAGCTTGGTTGTTACAATTATATATTAAATTAATTCATCATGTGGAAAGGATTGCTATTTATTCAGGTGATTCTTCCTAATTCTTCACTAATGAAGAATAATTTGGTAGGTATCCAAAGTAGGTAAAGTATTGAGATAAAATAACGGATAGATGACATTTATTTATTTTTCTACTCTGATGGCCATAAGGTTGAAATTCACTCTATTATAGGTACATGTGCTGAACAATTAATAATTATACACTTGTGTTTTATGTCCTCATTATTACAGTATGAAATAGCAATTTAGCAGGGTATACTTATTAGAAAATACTATAATAAACAGGTAAATTGCACATATGTTAACGGACACCAGCAATCAAATACGAAACTTGAATATAACAAATAAATATTTATAATAGTTAATGGTAAGTTAAATAATTTTCTTTTAATGAACTTTTATTTTCTTTCAATTCAATAGGGGTAACTTTTAATAATTTGTATATAGGTAGGTGGGCACCGGTGCCATCTGAGTGCCAGAAACAGCACTCAGTGCCACAATTGCCCACCCCTGCCCTAAACCATTAAAACGTAAGTTTGTAGTGTTTATTTTCTTGTTATTTATTTATTTATTGTATTTTGTGTTGTTAGATTCAGAACTTCAGAAATTAATTATTTAATTCTCTAGAATATATAAATTAAATGGCTAACTGATTTGTATGAATCTATTTCTTGTTAAATTGTTTTTCGATGCTGCCTAATTTAGCTATCTTGCTCTACTTAGTTAGCTGAATTTTTGTTCAATTTAATATTTGCTGCTATTTAAATATTAGCTTGAAATTTGGATCTGTAATTTTCAGTAGCAATTTTGTAAGCAGTTTTTGTAAATCACTTTTCAGGCAATTTGTCCAACTTCTGTATAATACATTCTCAGCATCGAAACAGTCTTTCACTGAGTATTAAGAACCCCCTCACCGAAATATCAGTGCTCGCACCTGGTAGGGAGTGACAGTTTCATTATATAAACAAAATTCACAAGATTCACAAAATTCACAAGTTTTATTTATTATTTAAATAGTGCTAAATGGAAATTTTTATTTAGAAATAAAAATCGTAATAAATTATTGTATGCTAAATATATGAGCAAACAAAAAATATGACTGGAGATCAAATGACCGGGGACCAAATGACCGGGGATCAAATGGTATGGGGATCAAATGACCGGGGATCAAATGACTGGCCACCCCGTATGGTACCTTTCGGTTAATGAAGAATATCGTTAATTAATTGTAAAGTTGACCTAATCCTAACGAAAAATTACATAATTAGATATGCTGGTTCAATTTAAATATGCTGGTTCGATTAAAACACATATAAGCAATTGTTTAATTTTACCCACACCCTTCCTCCAACTCTTTACACTGTAATCCTACTCAAGACTAATAGACTACCTAAGGCTAGCAGACTTTATAAACCTTGATCCTACCCGCCTCTATTAGGCTAAAAATAACTTCCATTCGGTTCCTTTTGGTAAATAGTCCCAGGACTATTTACCGAATGTAACCGAATGGAATACCGAATGGAGTCCTACCTTTGATCCTACCTGCCTCTATTCGGCTAAAAATGACTTCCATTATGTAAATAGTCCTGGGACTATTTACCGAATGGAAGTTATTTTTAGCCGAATAAAGGCGGGTAAGATCAAGGGTAGGAATCCATTCTGTATTCCATTCGGTAAATAGTCCTGAGACTATTTACCGAATGGAAGTTATTTTTAGCCGAATAGAGGCGGGTAGGATCAAGAGTAGGACTCCATTCGGTTCCATTCGTTTTTTTTTTTGAGCACCGGTTTGTACCAAACGACTCCATCGGTAAAATAGTCCTACCCGATACTTACGGTTACACTGAATACCGAATTATACTGAATCACACCGAATTATACCGAATTACACTATCATCAATACCGAATAATACCGAATTACACATAATTATAGATACTATACCGAATTACACTACACAGAATACCGAATTACACTATACTCAGTACCGCATTACACCGAATTATACCAAATTACACTATACTTGATACCGAATTGCACCGAATTATACCGAATTTCACCGAATTATACCGAATAACACTATACTAAATACTGGATTATACCGAATTACACCATAACCTATACCAAATTACACCTGGCTATGAAAATTACATCTGATTATACACCTGGTTATACCGAATTACACTTCACTACCTACCGAATTATACCAAATTACACCTAATTATACGAATTACACTAAACTGATTACCGAATTACACCTGATTTTACCGAATTAGTAGTAGTATATTTAGGTAGTAGTATATTTTATGTAATACGTATGTAAGAATTAAGAAAAAAAGGGGAGCTCGTCTTACACCGCGATTTGACAGTAACAAAATGTTTACATTACCAATTTTGCTAGCTATATATAGACTAAAGGAATTGATCAATATCATGTTAAATAAAAGGCATCATATTAAAAGTTAAAATGAATAAAGGTAAAAAGGGGATGACTGGGGTCCCACCAATCGTCCCACCAAGTTTCATGCAATATGATTCAATAGTTTTTGAGTTATTGAATTATAAATGACCTTGACTTTGACCGGATCGGTCCTAAAATTCTAGCAGATGGTTCCAAGACATTGAATACATTGTGAGTTATTGAGTTATAAATGGCCTTGATCTTTGACCTTTGACCTGATCGCTCCGAAAATCTAACAAAATGGTTCCTGTACATTGACCAATCGTCTCACCAAGTTTCATGCAATGTGGTTTAATACATTTTGAGTTATAAATGACCATGACCTTGACTTTTGACCGGGTTCCCTGCAAACATTTCCACATGGCATACACATGGATGCCATGTGGTTGGATGGTTATAATATGGCAATACGTTTTTAAGATGTATCATCCACAACAACCTAAACCTAAAATGTTAACATGTGTAAATTACCACATCAAAACCACATGTCAATGACCATATCAATAAAAGAAGTTAACCATGTGTAATTTAATAATAATAATAATAACAATAATAATCTTTATTCAGAAAAAAATATAAACATACATTTACAAAGTATTCAAATTGTTGCCCGTCCAGGTACTCGATTCGAGTATTATTGGGCAATTAAAAACAAAATACAATATAGAAAAAAGACAAAATACATATGTAGTTTAGGGCAACTACTCAAACGCACCACAAACATATCGTAGCTCAAGATTTTTGAATTATTACGAAAATTAAAACGTAGATTAATTAGCATATATGCGCGGTGGTCGAGCAGTCACCCTAGTTTAATTAAAAGTAATGAATAAATAATTAGCCTACCTATACGAAATTAGATACAAACAGAAATCTATCAGAACAGTGGTACATTTTTGACTAACCAAAGGAGAAGAAAAATGAAAAGAGAAAACCAACAGGAAGAAATGTCTCCTTTGGATTATCAATCCGTAATATTACAAAACTTCTCTCTAATTTTCACTTTCAATGTTTTATGATTGTCAATATTTTTCAGGTCTCGAGACAAATTATTCCACTCCCTGACAGCATTGTAAAAAAACTGTCTTTGAGTTACAGTCTTCCTAACAGCAGGCAGCAGTAGTTTGTCATCAGAGATAAACCTTGTAGAGTGAGAATGGGAAGGAAAAAGTTCATTGATTTTAATATGAAAATAGGGACTGAAATTACAGGATTTATAATATTTATGAAATTGCAATATTGTGTTATATTTATACAAATTTTCAAATGAAGGAGGTTGTCGTATATGAGGTGGTAAATGAGTGAGTAATGATAGTGCTCTATTTTGTATTCTATTTAATTTTGAACAGTTGGTTATACCACAACCTCCCCATACAATTATACCATATGATAAGAGTGACTGAAATAACGAAAAATAAATTTGTCTTAATACAACACTAGGTACAAGGTTAGATATTCTTCTCATAATTCCGGTAACCCGGGAAAGTTTACTTGATAAATTACTAACATGAACATTAAAGTTAAGTCTGTCATCAATATAAACACCTAGGAATTTTACATTATTTACCCGACTGATTTGAATATTGTCTATAGATATTGAAATGGGTACATGAGCGATATGGGCATGTGAAAAGAGCATGAACGAAGATTTTCCAACATTAAGTGACAGTCTATTTGCTCTCAACCACTCACCAACTTTCCCCAACTCCTCAGTCACATCACGGCACAGTGATTCCAAATTATTCCCAGTCATAAACACGGTGGTATCGTCCGCAAAGTGTACAAAATGAAGTTTGTTGGATGCATTGTGCATATCATTTACGTAAAGTGAGAACAAATAAGGAGAACTGACACAACCCTGTGGTAGACCAATATTCAAAATCCCAACTTCCGACCTAACACCTCCCACATCCACATACACCCTTCGATCTGTTAAATAATCCCTGAACCAGTCCAATACCAAACCTCTAAAGCCCAATCTCTCCAACTTTGCAATCATTATATCCCTATTTACCGTGTCAAACGCTTTACTTAGGTCAAGAAACACAGCTATAGTATAAGATCCAACATCTAAACTATTAACACATTTGTCAGTCAGTTCCACAACTGCGTCAGAGGTGCTGAAATTTGCTCGGAATCCGTACTGTTTATCAAATATTATGTTTTCCCTATTTAAATAATCCATCACTCTAGATTTCATCATTTTTTCAAGTATTTTTGACAAAGTATGTAGTGTAGATATAGGACGATAATTTTGAACTAGTTTAGGATTTTGATTTTTATGAATTGGGATGATCCGAGATTCCTTCAGCACCTCCGGGAAACAGCCTTCTGCAATAGAAGAGTTAAATATATCTACAATTATAGGAGCTATAAAGGGAATGGCTTCTTTATAAATACGAACTGGTACAGTTTCCAAACCATTACCCTTATTTGGTAAGTATTTTACAATTCTAATAACCTCTTCTGTTGACACAGGTGATAAAAATAACGAATTAATTATAGGATCTGGCATATAATGCATAGGACCTACATTAGATAATGGAATATTAAGATCCAAATTCGTTGCAACACTATTAAAATAACTACAAAACAAATTAGATATTTTGGTAGGGTCTGTTACATCACTTCCACTGTCATCGGTCAAAACGTTAGCATACTTAGTGGATTTCCTTCTGCCAATTATCTCATTTACTACACCCCAGTTATCCTTTGTATTATTTCTCATATGATTAAATTTAGTTCTGTAGAAGTTAGTTTTTGCATTTCTTATAATTTTTACTAAATTATTTTTATAATCATTGTACATGTTGAATGGGATAATGGATTGTTTATATTGTTTAAATAATGCATGCTTATAATTGACCGATGCAATCAACTCATCAGTCATCCATGGTCGTGAATATCTTTTAAATGATATCATTTTAACTTTCTTTGGACAACATCTATTGTATAAGCTCCAAAGCTTGTCAACAAAATATTTCGTTTTAGTATTTATGTTCTCATCTCTAGTATGGATAAAATATTGTTCAATAAAAGTAGGTAATTTGTACAATAAGGAACTGATATTAACAATTGAATGGTCTCGTATAATTTTTTTAATTGGATCTTTGCTTAGTAGAATATTAAAAACACAGAAAATGAGGTAATGATCTGAAATGCATGTGACGAATGCCCCAGAGTGAGACACATTATGCCTGTTATACCATATATGGTCCATGCATTTAGAAGAGTTATCTGTAACCCTAGTTGGTACGTTTATAAATGGGCAAAGATTATAAGACATCATAACATTTAGATATTCTACATTCAAATTTACATCCAGCAAGTCAATATTAAAGTCTCCTATATAACAAGTATTTTTATGAAAGAACTCGCTGGTAACAATGTCCAGATATTCTAGAAAGTGAGGCACAGAAGAACTCGGGGGACGATAAATTCCAAATATAATTATATTTTGATTTAAGTTACTTTGGTTAGGATATACCTCTACAACACATGACTCATAAACATCAGTGACCAAAGACTTATCATGAATGCAAAAAGATTTTAATCCCTCTCTTACATATATAGACACGCCACCTCCCTGCCTAGCCTCACGAGATGTGTGAAAACCAATAAATCCATCGACATCGCTACAAATATCTCCTGAGAACCATGTCTCCGTAAGAACTATTATATCAATTTGTTTGTTTAGGGACTCTAAGAACACCGACAGGTTATCATAATTCTGATTGAATGATCTTATATTTTGGTGCACCAAAATTAAATTATTATTAATGCATTTCTCACTAAATTCAAGAACATTATAATATCTATCACCATAGACCTCCGAAATATCAGCGCTATTAAAATCATTCATATGTAGTAGTTTTCGGTGGGTCCATAAGGCCTGGTAACAATTTCTATATAAGTTATTACACCAGTAACACTAGAAAATGGACACAATGCAAAAAAATACTATTATCTACACATAAAAAGTAACACAAATCATCCCAGCAGAGACGGAGACACAGCAGAGACGGAGACATAGCAGAGACTGAGACATAGCAGAGACGGAGACATAGCAGAGACGGAGACACAGCAGAGACGGAGACACAGCAGAGACGGAGACACAACAGAGACTGAGACACAGCGGAGACGGAGATACAGCAGAATCGGAAACACAGCAGAAACGGAGACACAGCAGAGACGGAGACATAGCAGAGACGGAGACACAGCAGAGACGGAGACACAGCAGAGATGGAGACACAACAGAGACGGAGACACAACAGAGACGGAGACACAACAGAGATGGAGACACAGCAGAGACGGAGACACAGCAGAGACGGAGACACAGCAGAGATGGAGACACAGCAGAGACGGAGACACAGCTTGGACGGAGACATAGCAGAGGTGGAGACAAAGCAGAGACGGAGACACAGCAGAGACGGAGACACAACAGGAAACATACAGTCAATTACCCTGCAAACATTTCCACATGTATACCATGTGGTTATGTCCACATTATAACAATGTGGTTACAATGTGGATTTTTGGAACCTTGGACGATATGTTAAACATGTGGTTTTGCCACATGTATAACATATGGAATACACATGTTAACCATAACAAAACCACATATCAGTACCATGTGTAACACATATCTGTACCATGTGTAACACATATCTGTACCATATGTTAACCATATTAGTACCATATGTTACCCATATCAATACCATATGTTACCCATATCAATACCATATGTTACCCATATCTGTACCATATGTTACCCATATCAATACCATATGTTACCCATATCTGTACCATATGTTACCCATATCAATACCACATGTTATCCATATCTGTACCATATGTTACCCATATCTGTACCATATGTTACCCATATCAATACCATATGTTACCCATATCAATACCATGTGAAACACATATCAGTACCATGTGTAACACACATCAGTACCATGTGTCAAGAAATCAAAAAGATCATACTAATTTTATTGCCATTTCTTACTTTACTGTATATAGTGTACATGTAATTCGCCTATATATTATTTAGTTTAATGTTACATATTGTTATATACAAATTAAATTGGAAGAAATGGGAAAAGAAATGAAGAGGTGTTTCCGGAATCGAACTGGGGTCCCTGTAGTTTGCTGTTGTTTTGAGTCTGGGACATATCCATTGAGCCATCCTGGACATGATAGAAGTAGCATTTAGAAGTTATAATTAATAAATTTATATTCACTTTATATGATTTACTTCACTTTAGAGCAGGGGTGGGCACATGTTGCGTTTTTCATTGCCGAAATATGGAATAACATTGCAGTTACCATTTTCTTTTCGTTTCTTAAATTGCAGGGGATACTGAGTAATTAGAATGAGAGGAGGGGAGATAGATTTTATTGAGGTACGTACAATCGTACATATTTGGAACATAAATATTTGTAGTATATTTATTATTTGAATTAAAAGCAATTAATAAATGATACATAATTATACTTTTCTTTTTTCACAATAAAAACAAAAATAAGTTGTTTTGCATTCAAGTAATAAAAAATTTAATAACTAATTCATAAAATCACAGGATAAATGACAATTGCTTCCCAACTTATTAAAAAAAAGGAAATAAAAATGATTGCACAAATTATTACCAGTGTAAGGGTACCAAAATACCTTATTAACGTATAAAATTAACTAACAAAGTATCAAGGTAGTTACAAATATTCTGTTCTTCAATTAGCTTACCATCCTCTTTTATATTATATATCCTTGTGATTTATAAAGCAGTCAGGGCTAAATACTCTAAATTTTCTTTGGAAGAAAATAAAGCACCTTTTCCCTGGTGGGCACGAGTGCTGCTCTGAGAGCCAAAATAGCAATGAGTGCTGCATTTGGCCACCCTTGCTGTAGAGTGTAGATGATATAAGAGTTGTATAGAAAACTAGCATTATCATGGCAGACTATATAAAATATTTTCTTTCTTTTTCAAATATATTCATTATTCAGTGTATTTAATTTCTCAGTACTCTAAATATCAGAACGGATCACTACACATGACTTCATTAAAGAAAATTTATACTGGAAGAACTTTCATGGAATACAACTAATTTACTATATAGAAATTCATAGAAAACAAGGCAATTTGTGGCAAACTAAACTAAATATTTTGACTATAAAAGTTTGTTCGCTAATCAGGGTTCTACTAAACAGGATGGTTCACTATACAGGAGTTGACTATAGTGGAGTTCTACTGTAATTATACAATAAGTAGATTGATTGCCCTCTTTCACATAATTGTATTTAGAGTTCAAAAGTAACAGAAGTTAACCATGTGTAATTTACCACATTACAACCACATGCCAATTACCATGTTTTATGTTTATAATTAAATATCTATAATATATGGTTTCAGTATGGTTTTAAACATGTGGTTATGATATTGTGTAACCACATGGTTAACATCTGTTATTGAAATGCTCATTGACATGTGGTTTTGATGTGGTAAATTACACATGGTTAACATCTGTTATTGAAATGGTCATTGACATGTGGTTTTGATGTGGTAAATTACACATAGTTAACATCTGTTATTGAAATGGTAATTGATATGTGGTTGTAATGTGGTAAATTACACATGGTTAACATCTGTTATTGAAATGGTAATTGACATGTGGTTTCAATGTGGTAAATTACACATGGTTAACATCTGTTATTGAAATGGTCATTGACATGTGGTTTTGATGTGGTAAATTACACATGGTTAACATCTGTTATTGAAATGGTAATTGATATGTGGTTGTAATGTGGTAAATTACACATGGTTAACATCTGTTATTGAAATGGTAATTGACATGTGGTTTCAATGTGGTAAATTACACATGGTTAACATCTGTTATTGAAATGGTAATTGACATGTGGTTTCAATGTGGTAAATTACACATGGTTAACATCTGTTATTTTAGTGTTTAGGTTGTTTCAATGTGGATGATACATCTTAAAAACATATTGCCATATTATAACCATCCAACCACATGGCATCCATGTGTATGCCATGTGGAAATGTTTGCAGGGTAGCCTGTGCTTGCTCCAATAAATCGTTAACATCGATATTAATATACTTCTTCAAGGTATCGTGTAATTTAGTCCAGGTGTTTATTACGATTTTGAAATCACGTTCCGTTGGTACAGATGATTTCATCCACATATACACCTGTCCATTCGAGAATCCACAACCAAGTATTTTCCTGGAATGCAGCCGCTTCGCTTTTCTCAACACGAAGAGTATCTTCGATCTTAATGCTGTCAGATTGTCATTGAGGAAAATATCTTTGGGCTTTACCGTTTTGGTAGCTCGTATGATATCATTTTTTGAATCTGGGTGTCGTAGCTTAACCAAGATACTCCTTCTATCAGTTGTCTGCGTTGCAGGCCTCCTGCCAATTCTATAGGCCGAAATGATGTCATCTGCTTTCATCTCGTATTTGAGTTCACTCTTAATCACACTCTTCACCACCACCGGTGTGTTCTCACCAATCGTAACTTCAGGTAATCTAGCTCCGCTCATCACAAACATGTCCCTTCTTTCATTGCTCTCAATCTCATCCATGCGATTTTGCAGTTTAATATTTTCTCTTTTCAGAGAAATTATTTGTTGCTCCATCGAGTTAATTTTTTCATCGCGTTGAGTCATTCTTGTTTCAAGCTCACGGATAGTTTTATCAAACTTTTTTGTAATGAGCATATATAACGATCTCGTTTCCTCCGATAGTAAATCGAGTTCACATTACAACCACATGTCAATGACCATTTCAATAACAGATGTTGACCATGTGTAATTTAACTCATTAAAACCACATTTCAATTACCATTTCAATAACAGATGTTAACCATGTGTAATATACCACATTGAAACCACATGTCAATTACCATTTCAATAACAGATGTTAGCCATGTGTGATTTACCACATTAAAACCACCTGTCAATTACCATTTCAATAACAGATGTTAACCATGTGTAATTTACCACATTGAAACCACATGTCAATTACCATTTCAATAACATATTTTAACCATGTGTGATTTACCACATTAAAACCAATATTTACCATCACAAAAATATAATTTTTGCATTAGGAGATACCTTAATTAAAATATACATAATAATAACATCCGAAATAATGCAATAGCGAGATTTAGAAAGAATGATTAATACCACGTTATTTAACGTACCAACAGTCGCTAGATATTAAAACAAATGTACTTTTCCCGTTATAAATAACGGAGTTTCAATAGAAATTGAATGTTGATTCAAAATTAATGGGAAATCAATAGTAAAAGAAAAAAATATATAAAACTTAAAAAGTTGTGTAAAAAAAAATAGCTATACAAAAAATATGTATCTAAATAAAAATTTATATAAATAAATACATATGAATATAGAAAATTATATAAATAAAAATTTATGTTAAGAATTATATATAAAAAAGATATAGCTACATATTCTTTTAAATATTAGCTGTAATGGGATATCTTCTACTTTAAACTGGTCTGTGTATGTGCTTATACTTTGACTGCTGCTGTGAAACTGCCCAGTATACTTTGCAAGCGGTGCTACTGCGGCGGTGGTAACGCGTCCAGATGCGGTGCCACCGCCTAGCGGTGGCCAAGACTGCCAAGGCGGTAGCACCGCCAGTATACTTTGCAACTTTGTTTTTCCATTAATTTAAACGTGATTAATTGAAGATGCATAAACAGGGCAGAAGCACCACGGCGGTGGCACCGCCAGTATAGTATGGGCCTAAGGTAAATGAGAGGGAAAGACGCTAACATCTTGATAAACTTAAGAGAGGGTAATTGACAACAGGAATGTTTGATATAACATTCTACACAAGATGTTAAAATATTGTAGAGATATAGTCATTCTTATATTTATATTGGAGAAATATAGACATTAACATTTATGATTATTTTACTACGTTTTGAATATTATTAGAGAAATTAAATAGATACGGTTCTCAACTTCAAATTGGAACATTATGTTGATATTTGGCATATGTGAGGGTAATAATGTGCGTTACATTATTACAAAATGATATATACCGGTAAATTACCTGTTGCATCAAAGTGGGCATATTTCTTTACCCACGAATACAAACCCTATATTTTAAGACGCTATGCACATCCTGAGTATACCCATAGTAAACAGAATAGTATAGTACCCCAGTTACATGTATTATTCAAATTTATTCTGGGTAGGCTGTGACGTCATGTATGTAAGCAAGAGGTCACGTCATAGTAAACAGAATTGCTGTGGGTCACGTGGAATAGAGAATTAAGATGGCGGCCAACGCGACCGATCTGACTAATGATCTAATTATCTTGAATAAATCGTCTTCTTCAAGACTAAAAATTTGTTACTATTTTGGGTGTAAAAAGACCAGTAGCAATTTCATCAACAGTCATTTTTTTAATTTTCGTCCGTATGACTATAAAGATTGGATAATAGCATGCGGAAATGTGGAATTAAAAAAAATATCACCGAAAACGTTATTTAACAAAAGTTGGGTGTGTTGCAGCCATCTTTTGTGTTTGTACTGTACGTACAACCGTACGCACTATTGTTGACATGTGACGTCACAGCCTACCGGGACACGCGTAATATCCCCCCTATAGCTCTGGGATACTATATATTCTCTGTACTGTGGTATACCCAATTACCAAATATATTTCATAGACATAGAGCATTCAACTGCTGTTTGTTCAATGTAACACAATAATTATAGAAATATATATGATAATAAATATATCATATGTATCTAGTGGAATAAGTATGATCACTACAGTTTTCACTAGTTAGATTAATTATTACGTAATTCTTTTATTGTGAAATTCGGAATTTATTTCAAAAGAAGCACCTTCAAGGTAGAATATTAGATGAACTATTTAAGCTACCAATAAAATTTGTTAACTATTGCATCGTATTACCTGGCTAATTAGGAACCGTGGTACCTAACTATATAGAGAGATTCGTAGGTGCTAAATATATCTAACTCATTAATACTATATTATAATGCGGAATCACGGTGTCTATTTCAGACGTTGGGTAGCGATTACGAGCGAGCAGAAATGAGTTAAAATGGTTAAATATGATATCATTTTGACCAAAAATATACCTAAATTACATAACTAGGGTTATTTCTCAATTAAGGCTAAGCTATAATACGAAATCACGCACTAAAATTACTTTAGTCTCTCCTCAAAGTATTTCTATGAAATATCTTATAAAGAAAACTAATTTCAGCATACACTCTTGTATAATGTCTGTCTATTTTTCATAAGTTTTATAGCGATTACGGGACGAAACGAGTGTGAAACGGATAAATATGATATCATTTAGACAAAATATCGACCAAATGTATAACTATATGACATAAATAGGGATATTTCTCAATAAAACAACTCCGTTCCGGTAATTCATGCTCCGTTCCGGTAATTCATGGTCCTTTCCGGTAATTGTATGAACCGGGAGAATGGCAGTGTCCCTTGTTTATAATAATTTTTTTTTATTAATATATCTAATTTAATAATCTAAATATGATTGATCTAGGTCCTACTGTCTTTAGTGTCCTAGGACTCTTTAAGTTTCTAACTAGGTGACTACTGACTCCTAGACTGTATTTAATGTGTGACAATGTCGGAGGATATTTAGCTATCAATTCCTATATTACCAATAATTTTTGGATTGGAAAAATGTTGGAGGACTAGACAAATTGATGAAAAATGTTGACAGCTATTTCTCAGATTTTTGAAAAGGTCAGGAGTAAGTCTGAGGAGTTCAGTGCACCAAATACAAACTGGGCTGTCTACAAAGTGTGTCAATTTGTCAAATAGTCTCCAAGGACCAAGATTTCATTTTGAGGATAATTTTTCTCCAAAGATTTTCAAATTTGTTTACAAATTGATCATAATTCTCCAAAATATGTCCAATTTGAATATTGCATGTAAACATCCAGTCTGCAGAATATTGAACATTTTTCCAAGACTCTCTGCGGGAGGTTTTGAAAGAATATTTAGAAATTGGAGATCTCTGCGGGAGATTTTGAATTAATTCCTATGTTACCATTAATTTAGCTGCGGGAGATTTTGAATTAATTCCTATGTTACCATTAATTTAGCTGCGGGAGATAATGAATCTGCTGCTGAGAGTCAGAGAGTAACTCTCTCTCAAATTAAAGTCTCTGCGGGAGAAGAGACACATTCGGCTGACTGGGTAAACCGTAAACATAGGTATTATTTAGGAAATTGTTTCAAAGATCTCGGAAAGATCTTAATGTGCACTTAAGCTTCTACTGAGATTATTGAAGCTATTCTTCCCTTCTATTGTTTTTATTAAATATTAGCAATTAAATAAAAAGATTTAAAAAATATGGTAGGTATCATAGTTACCTATCAATTAGTTATAATTTAGTAGTCTTATCTATTCTAGTCTACAGTAGCTATATGGGATAATGGGACATTTTTAACATTTTCTGTGCGAACAATCCTTAATTTTCTCCTATATTTAAATTACCAGTTCCTGCAGTCTGGAACTGTCTTATCATTTATTCCTCTCGTGGACTGTGGTTTCTGGCCAAAAAATTTGAACATTTTTACTTTCATTACATTTGTCAAAAATGGAAATAAATTGTTATCTTATTTAAAGTAAGAAAAATCATCTACCTAATGATCTATTTTAATTTTAAATAACAAGCATAATAAGCTATTATACAAGTCTATGCAAGTATTTTTGCAAGGATATATTTTCCCTCAAAAAAACTCTCCAAACTCCAATTATCTTTTGCGACACGGAATCTCTTTGCAGACTGGTGGTTGGATGTGTTGATACTAGACAAAATTTGATAATCTGATTTGAAAAACTATTAAATCCTGTTTTGTCTGCTTGGCTGAAATATGTAGTATGCTTTATGAAATGTCACTGCAGTGACTGTCAATAACAATTAATCCTTTTTTATGTTTTCTTAATAAGATATAAAAACTTTAAATATTGAAGTAACAATGGATATGTCACTGACAAACATCAAAGATCTAAAACCTAATATGAAGAATGTAAAACTGGTCTTCATTGTTTTGGAAATTGGTGAGATTTTGACATAAACTTTCTGTGTATGTGAGTGTCTTTAGAACAGATAAACATATATTTTTCTAATTTCTTTTTAAGGTAGAGCAAGTGTCACAAAGGAACAACATGAAGTTAGATCATGCAAAGTATCTGATAGAACAGGATGCATTAATATATCACTGTGGGATGAGCCAGGCAAATTATTACAGGTTAGTAAAGATATTTGTGGTTTGAAGGTAATGAACCAATTATTAAAAATTCAAAAGCTTTTTTTGCATATTACCTGCTTAAAATAATCAAATGAACATTATTGTCATACCTGTAATTCATAGAGACTATTCCAATCTGTGATTTCTAAACAAATATAAGCATCAAATAATTAATCCAACTAGAGAAAATCTCTTCATTCATGAAATTTTAAGTAGGGTATTATGAATTATTGGTCAGTTTCATATCTTCAGTCATATAAGAAATAACAATATTACAATTGTTATCTAATTTTCATTAGATTAAATGTTATCTAATTTTATTCTAATATGACCGAAGATATGACATTGACCGATAATTCGTAATTTACCCTAATGATAATTTTAAGCTAAAATCAAAAGAGTGGAAATAACTTTTTCCCTCTCAGCCTGGTGACATTGTCTCACTGAGTAAAGGCTACACATCCGTCTTCAAGAATTGCCTCACACTCTATGTTGCAAAAGGAGGAGAACTACAAAAAATAGGAGAATTTTGTATGCAATTCAATGAGCAGCCAAACATGAGTGAACCAAACTCTGAATATGCCCAACAAAATCAAAATTGTAAGTGATGATTGCTATAAATTGTTCATATGTTATAGCCATTCAGTTTCTTGATTGTAATATCTATTTTCTCTTTCCTAGCAAACAATTCCAATAATAAAAATAGCAATTCTGGGGATAACTCTTCTAACAATAGCGGAGCAAATAATTCCTCTAAAGATAGAACTAACCACTCGGAAGGTAATAGAAGAGACCCCAGACTACAGAAATCTAATTCCAATAATTCAGGTTAGTAGATGTCTGTTGTATTATATTGTGTATAAATTTACATGTAGTTAGCTTCTTCTAGCTATATTGATTTAAAATTTGAATGACTAAATTCCTCTTTTGTTCTCAAGAGATTTGAATATAAAATTAGTACTTTTTATTTTCTGCAAAATATTTTGAGCTTATCACTTAATACAATTGGCACATTATAAAATTTAAATAAGTTTTCTGCTTCTTCATTTATTCACTAATTGATAATGGTGATAAAATGTATGTTAGTATAATGTTCTTTAAGCTCACTAATTGATAATGGTGATATAATGTATGTTAGTATAATGTTCTTTAAGCTCACTAATTGATAATGGTGATAAAATGTGTGTTAGTATAATGTTCTTTAAGCTCACTAACTGATAATGGTGATAAAATGTGTGTTAGTATAATGTTCTTTAAGCTCACTAACTGATAATGGTGATAAAATGTGTGTTAGTATAATGTTCTTTAAGCTCACTAATTGATAATGGTGATAAAATGTATGTTAGTATAATGTTCTTTAAGCTCACTAATTGATAATGGTGATAAAATGTGTGTTTAGTATAATGTTCTTTAAGCTCACTAATTGATAATGGTGATAAAATGTGTGTTTAGTATAATGTTCACCATCACTCAGGTAACATGGATCCCCGTACCAATACTTCTCTCCCTAACAAGAAGCCGAGGGTTACTTCAGACGCTTCCTCCAGCAATGGTCATGGTGAGGAAAATAAAATGATTTATTATAACTACTGCAAGGGAAAATAAATTCATTGATAAACGATACAAGTTTCAAATTTTCAATAATAGTATTATCAATTCCAACATGTTCTAACATGTCTTAACAAGTTCAAACCTTGTTAACTTATTTCAACTTGTTAAAACATGTTTTATTCAATATAGTGTATCAACTCACTCATTTCATAGTGTTGCCACTTTCTGTAATTATATTGTTAGGTGAGTTTAATTTAAAGAAATTGACTTTGCTGTTTTAAGTTATTTGTTATATTGGCAGTCACTTAATTATATGACGATTCAAAACTATCAGTTAAATTTTCCAAATTCCCTAATTTTTCATTTATTCCTCCAAAATTTTTCCTAATCCTTTCAGATCAATTTCCAAATGGAGAAAGATCATCCCAATAATCTATTAATTGATGTTTTGACGCATTAGACTTTGTACTGTACATATGGTATTGTATACCCTGTCATTGACTTGAGATTTAATACAGTAGAACTCCTCTATATAGAAAAATAATGGCCATTCGTGTCAGACAAATACAATTTGCGCACTGTACAGGGTAGTTCAGGACTCTAGTTACATTCATTATACAGTATTTGTATCTCGACTATATTACCCAATCGTTTTGGTTTCAGGTAACAGTTTGCGACACAAGTCCGGGGGACTGGGTGGTCAGAATCGTTCCCATACCCAAGGAGTGGGACGGGGTGGGAAAAGGTGAGAATTTTTTGTTGATTTAAAAAAAATTAACTGAAACTTTTAATGTTATTAAAGCCTTTCTTTAAATTTGAACATAGATTTTACAACGAATCATTACAGTGATATCTTTAATCTATCAAAAAAATAGTTTAGACTTTATAATGTTTCCTTATAGGATAATATAGCTAACTAATATCTTCATAAAATTCTGTTTTTCTTTTCAGCAAAAGGGACAAAAATCTGCATTACGATTCAAAATAATGCATCTCTATGAGGTAACTAGCTACAATGCAGTTTGATTTATTTTTTAGCTCTACAATGATTTATACGTCAGAGGAATCATTTTTCTATAATCTTCTACCAAAATTATTTTATTTGCTTTTCCTTTAAAATAGAAATATTTAAACCTACTAAAGTTCTGTACAATTAGTGACAAAATCATTGAAGCTATTAGCTACATGTATTTCTGTTAGATTGAATGGAATTTTTTTTTTTTCGTTTCTAAATCAAATTCTACCCTTCTGTCTGTGATGGTATATTTACCAAATAGTTCTATGTAGCACATTCATTATATGTGCTAATTTATATCATAATTGTATGGTAAATGTTGAAAATTATACAGGATAACGTGACTAACGTCTAAATTACCGACAGCTTTTAGAAATATATTCTAAAAATCTATTACATTTTATTACAAAATCTATTACATTCTACAGGTTCTAATATAAGAGAGGTGGTTACTTTAAAAATAACTTATCATTAAATTTTTCTCCTTTTCAGGTAGAACCTTTTAATGTACAGCCTAGCATCTCTCGTGTGATAACACTTTCCAAGTAATAAATTGTCATCATTAAAATAAAAGTTGTCATCTGTGTAGAGAATATTTTATTAAATATTTTAAAGTGACTATTAATGCTAATATGAGTTAGGATTTTGAAATGTAACTTTTCATTAGTGTATTTTGTCATTTATAATTCTGCTTTATTTAGATTTAAAATACACTTCTTCCAATAACTGTGAAATGACATTCCTGTCAGATGCGCCCCCAGGGGCTCTATCCTGAAACTGTCTGTGGTGAATTGAAGAGAAGGGATGGTGACTCTTGGGGCTCCGAATTTGGCTTATGTATGGTCATTTTAAAGTTTTTACCATGATTATCTTTTTTAACGCTACTTGCAATTTTAGAGGATAGCGCTAGGGTTATGCTCTTCAACTACGAGGTTTTAGATTTTTGTGTTAGGTAGACTCGTAGGCTTCATTTACTATAACCTCTTCATTTTCCTCTTCCATCCGTAAGTGCAGCCACCGGTGCGTTTTCCCTTTTCGTCACATTCCTTGGTAAGTGACTGCAGTTAAGAGGTAGCTTTTCTGCATCCATGAGCATTGTGAAGTTGTTCATAAAGCCACTCTTCTTTTAGTCTTGTACCTAATTATTTTTGACATCAGCGATATGGCCTTTGGTTCCAAAGCAGACGTTAAACACCTTCTAAAATAAAGAAAAAGTTAGTTTACACTCAAATGGTTACAAAAATTTTGTAAACTTTGATTCATAAGATTTTCCATAAATTTTGTAATGGAATAGCCTATTGCTCTGTATGTATGAGAATTAATTATACTTATATTAATATTCTACTTTCATTTAGTACCAGAAATGAATGCATTTTATCAGTTGTGGATGGCGCCACATTTGTTTCTTCAGCTGTAATTCTTGTATACATTAAAAAAATCTTCCATCTTTTAAAATTCTATTAAATATGTTCAAGCAAAATGCAGGTGTCATTATTGGTAGATAACATTTATTTGAACACATTAGTACCAGAAAAGCTGTATAGAATAAATATACAAAAGCTGTATAGAGTAAATATATGGACAATATTTTTCCATTAAATTTAGTACATAATAAAAATAAATTATTTTCATAAATGAGAATTTTTTTTACAAATATTTATATATATTCTCATTTTAGATTTTTAAGAGAGAATGGAAAACGCCTTAACATAAAGAAATAACAGGATGCAGAAAAACTCCTTTATAGTGAACAAGTTTCTTTTAGTCCTCCATGAATGGTAATCGATTATAGAAAATTAATGGTCATTTCATGGCAGACTACCATAAATTTAGGTTTTTTTTTCAAAATTGGTTAGGTCCCCCTTTTTATTTAAGTATCAAATTAATCTGTATTAAAATGGGAAATATACAATTGTATAGCTAGAACAACCAATTGAAATTGAATATATACCAGCATGATGAAACTCTGATCAATATATTGGATAAAACATTATTTTTAAGATATAGGGTAAATTCCGAATTATCAGTCAGTACCCTAGTAAACAATGCGGCATCAAAATGACATCATCTGGATACAAGGCTTTTCTCGAAATGAAATCGAAAATAGAGCTAGAATCCGCTATCTGACATCGTTTTGGCTTCAATTCGAAGAAGCCATGCACCACTGGACAGCATCGACAATACGTGTATTTCGAGGTATAAAGTCACAAATTATGCGTCGAATAGACGTTAATAAAAAGAAACAAATCCTTGCTACTACCATAGGGAATCTGTATCGAACCGACACCCGATTATATATCTAATATGCTTCGAAACGATATCCATTCAGCAAATTTATTCAAATATTAAAATTGAATCTTTTACTATATTGCATATAATTTACTTAGATTAAGTAAATACATACAGAGATGGGCGAAAAGTACATCGAAAGTACTTAAATACAAGTACTCGTAAATCAATGTACTTGAAGTAGTTGCCCAAGTACTCAAATTAAAAAGTACTTAGAAGTACCAAGTACATTTACTATACAATTTCAAAAATAATAATTTATACTGTTAACTCTGATAGTACATCTTCTCAATGACTCTTTTCTCTTATAGTACATTATCACAGTGACTCTTTTCTCTGATAGTACATCGTCACAGTGACTCTTTTCTCTGATAGTACATCATCACGGTGACTCTTTTCTCTTATAGTACATCATCACAGGGACTCTTTTCTCTGATAGTACATCATCACAGGGACTCTTTTCTCTGATAGTACATCATCACAGTGACTCTTTTATCTGATAGTATATCATCAAAGTGACTCTTTTCTTTGATAGTACATCATCATAGTGACTCTTTTCTCTGATAGTACATCATCACAGTGAATCTTTTATCTGATAGTATATCATCAAAGTGACTCTTTTCTTTGATAGTACATCATCAAAGTGACTCTTTTCTCTGATAGTACATCATCACAGTGACTCTTTTCTCTGATAGTACATCGTCACAGTGACTCTTTTCTCTGATAGTACATCATCACGGTGACTCTTTTCTCTTATAGTACATCATCACAGGGACTCTTTTCTCTGATAGTACATCATCACAGGGACTCTTTTCTCTGATAATACATCATCACGGTGACTCTTTTCTCTTATAGTACATCATCACAGGGACTCTTTTCTCTGATAGTACATCATCACAGGGACTCTTCTCTGATAGTACATCATCAAAGTGACTCTTTTCTCTGATAGTACATCATCAAAGTGACTCTTTTCTCTGATAGTACATCATCACAGTGACTCTTTTCAATGTACGCGTTTGGCAAATATTGGTTGCGATATCTAGGTATCATAAAATAATTTTTGGCATTGTACTTCAATTGGGCAATATAGCTCGTGTGCATGATCGTAATTCAGAATATATAAAATATTATCTTCACATAAAATTATACAATGTCTTAGTTTCGATTCTACTGTTTGACAAACAATTTTCCAACTTGTTGGACCTCTTCTGGCTCTTCAAACTCTAGGTTTTATTGTTTGACAACACTAAAATCCAACAGTTTTTATCCAGTTTGTTAGTGTGTTCGGTGCTGTAAATACATCTCAATTTACACAGATTATAGAACGAATCTATTAGAATCTCTTGAATCCAGTTGGCAACATCTAGCAACTGTAGCGACATCTAAAATAGAAGGAGATTTATGATGTCGATTTCAGGGTTTTTTCATGTATCGATTCGATTGAAGTTAATTAATAAATTTAGATATCCTCTGTCCCAGCTTTGAACTCGACATAAGAAGATATCGAATCGATAGACCACCATTGTTTATAGGGACTACATCTTCGGCCATAAAATATTTTTTCTTCGATGAATTTGTAAAAAAGAAAGCTCTAACTTTGTAGACAACTTAATTCTGAACAATATGTAACGAACTCCATGTATCTAGCTTGAAAATTGTATGAGTTGATGCCTTTTGGAAATACCCCTCTAATTGAGGGGGGGGGGGTTAAATACTCCATTTGATTAGTTGTATTAACCCTGAAAATTTCAAATTCACATATAGTTAGCTAATTAATGAACTTCTTTTTATTTTAAGGGGGGGGGGGGGGGGCGGTCCCCTTAAATCGTTTTAAAATGCTAATATGAGTTAGGATTTTAAAATGTAACTTTACGTTAATGTAGCTTGTCAAATAGCTACTTCTGATTTCAAAAATACAATTCTTCCAATTAGATAGATTCATTATTCAGAGGTTATTTACACTCAACGTTGAAGGTTTTTCGAGCTTTCCAATAGAAAGATTTCTATTGGAAAGCTCGAAACCTAAAAAAAGAAACTTGAGCGTAAATAATCTTTCAATAAATTCTTCTATTATTTCACAATAATGGTGAAATTATATTTCAGTCAAATGCACGTAAATTTTTACTATTTCAATTATTAATAATAACTACTTAACACAATCCCCGGGGAGAGCTGCGACTATGGAAAATTGTCAGGGGCACAGAAAAATCACGCTGTCATTAAAATTTTTCGTAAATTGGTTTCCTATCCTCTATAAGAGATCAAATCAAGCCATGCTTTAGAAGTTTCTTTCAGTCGAGTAGGTTCATTATTGAAAGGGAAAACAAACTTTAGTATGTCTCAGCAAGAGAAATGCAAGTTCATATACAAAATTATAATTTTTCAATATTAAAAACTGAAATTTCCGAATTCAAATTTAAAGAAATAATAGATAATACACCAGGCTACCATTTAAAGTTAGTTTCAAGCAAATCTTTTCACTATTGAAGAGGTAGCAATTTTAGAATCACCATCAGAAAACAGTACAAGTCCTTATAAAATTCTATTATTTGACCATTAAAGATAAATTTTCTATATTCTGTTCTCTAGTTTTATTAAACTAAAATTTGCAGAAATTTTTGTTAATATATCAGGCTACCATTTAAGTTTGCTGAATTCAAGGATACAAGCAATTTTAGTGTCGGTATCGGGTAAAATTACAAGTCCATACGTAAATATTTTATCAAATTTTGTCACTTTATATATTTTTGTCAAGCTACCAAAATAAGCCAAGCTACCAATTAAAGGTTTCATTTCACTCAAATCAGTGCATTATTGAAAGAGTGGTAACGATTCTCACTAAAAAGGTGCCACCAAGATTTTCCCTTGTATTGCAATACGCATTTCTATATTGTGACGGAAAAATATTGATTGAAATAAAAAATACTTATTTATAGACGCAAATTCACGTATACAACTATTTAATATACGACGTAATAACAAAACGTCTACGCCCATCTCTATTTCTAAGAACGTTCAAACGTTTTCAGATCAATATACGGTAACCATAGAAACCACGAGTTAGGAAAATGATGAGTCATTTTAATTTACAGTATTTGTACTATACGCACAGTATTATACACTATGTACCCATACAGTGTGTACTATACGCAGTATTATAGTATACACTGTGTACTATACACACAGTATTATAGTATAGTGTGTACTGTACACACAGTATTATAGTATAGTGTGTACTATACATACAGTATTATAGTATTGTGTGTACTATACATATAGTATTATAGTATTGTGTGTACTATACCCACATTATTATAGTATTGTGTGTACTATACATACAGTATTATAGTATAGTGTGTACTATACATACAGTATTATAGTATAGTGTGTACTATACATACAGTATTATAGTATAGTGTGTACTATACATACAGTATTATAGTATAGTGTGTACTATACATACAGTATTATAGTATAGTGTGTACTATACATACAGTATTATAGTATTGTGTGTATTATATATACAGTATTATAGTATAGTGTGTACTATACATACAGTATTATAGTATAGTGTGTACTATACACACATTATTATAGTATTGTGTGTACTATACATACAGTATTATAGTATAGTGTGTACTATACACACATTATTATAGTATAGTGTATACTATACACACATTATTATAGTATAGTGTATACTATACATACAGTATTATAGTATAGTGTGTACTATACATACAGTATTATAGTATAGTGTATACTATACACACATTATTATAGTATAGTGTGTACTATACATACAGTATTATAATGTACAATAATACAGAATGGTATAATAACTTAACTTCTTAAGTATAATATCTTAAGTTACTATATCATGGTATACACTGTATACTATACACGTAACACACGTACAGTATTATGGAGCACAGAGTGTACTATACATCACATCAGTAGTATAGTAGGTATACTGCAATATACAGTAGGTACACATGCACTTCATTATTTTCAAATATTTCCATGACGTTTGTTACCATCTCTTAAATAGGCCAAAAGTTTACCATTAACCCAAATTTAATTAATTTCATTACAGAATGAATACTTGATCACATGTACCTAAACAATGGAAAGTTTAGGAACTTGTTATTAATGTCAGCTGATGCATAATACATTGAGGAAATGACGTAAATGAGGTAACTTTGTTCCGATTCCGTGAACTACTTTGATGCGGAATAACCCACTGATGTTATTTACTAGTTGGGTATAATTACTATAACCATGTATATTAATATACTTTACTATTTTGCATACTAAGGCTGCTAAAAACATTTCCCTTGATAATTTCTTAACAAAATAATGAAGATATATTAGTTCTAAGTATCCAAACGAAATAAATGCTAATCAGTTCACCGAAAGAGTTAAATTGTTTCAGATAAGTGCAAGCATTTCCTAAAACATAGAATGGGGTTCTATGATCTATGGCATAATTGGGAGGAAAAACAAAAGTTTCCTCCTATTCTCAACAGCGAAACTAATTTAGTCATCCAAGAAAACGTACAGTCGTCTACTAGAGTGATGGAGTGATTAGCTTCATTAATGCTAATCCGACTGAAGCAATTGACAGTAAAGTCTTCTAATGAAGAAATTCAATGTGGTGAAATCTACAAGAAAATTGAAGTACGTATCTGTGAGATGTACGTTTGTGCTCGGCCCGTCGACTGGTGATTCTGTGGTGTAGTGAAGACATGAAGTGGTGACTGGTGATATTTTTGACAGTGCCATTTTAGCAGTTGCAGGTGGAGGTTCACACTGTGCCGCGGTCGTCTGATTTACTTGTGCTATAATAGTTGATTCGTTAGTTCTTATAGATTGGCAATTCAATTGTTTTTTTATTACATTGTTTATTTAATGGAAGATGTTGACATTTATTTCCTTATCACAATTATACATTTGTCAATGATGATATTGAGGAAGAGGTCATGCTTGAAGAATATAAGAAATTATATTGTGAAGACAGTATCCTGAACTTATAGCAATTAAATATATTACCGTATACTTATCTGCTAGTTGCTAGTACAGTGTACTCAATAGTTAATATCACTGAATCAATATCACAATAATTTTATTTACTTTCTTATCTATTATTTGCACATATGAACCTATATAGATATTAATATTTCATTCCATAATATCTAGGAAAATAATGCACGTATTTTATAGACAGTCTTTCTCCCCGAAAATGATATAGCATAGCTCTGACATACCTACTGATTTTTTCACAAAATATTCTATTGTTCGGTCCTGTACCATCAGTTATTTAACTCAGTGACCGGTTGCGCTGTGACTGTACCTATGTAAGCAAGATAGTACCCATCAGGTGAAGAAAATATAGTCACTTGAAGATTGTGAAGTTGTTTGTAACACCTTGTGGAAGTATATATATATAATCGTCCTATTAATATTGAGTTAATACTTGGAAAATGGTAATCTTTCAAATTCTAAAGAGATTATAGATTTTTTTTTAATTCTGTTCAATTTGATAGTATAGAAGATCCAGTCTGCAGAAACTGGTTAGGTGTTCGTAGAGATCTCTTAATCTGTTCGTAGCAAAATTAATGTAAATATAGGAATTAATTTAGAATGTTCGTAGCAAAATTAATGTAAATATAGGAATTAATTCAAAATTGTTCGGAGAGAATATCCCAAATATCTCACATATTCTGCAGACTGGTAGAAGATGACAGTAAACAGGTTGAAGATCTATCTGTACACATACCTTGTTTTTAGCTTCATATTTTGCACGTATATCCGGTTTCCATTGTTTACCCCTGACCTATTTTTTATGTGGTGCTTATATGCTAATTTTAGATAGGAACTTGCATCACATGGATTTGAATGCCAATAGTATGGGTAAATTACAGATTAAAACCCACTTTAGGGAAATGAACAGTGTGTCGGTCACTTGTTCATTAGTTAGTAATTTGATATTGTAGATTGTTGGTTGTTGTAACTTAATATTTAAGGTTTTAATGAAATACTGTACTTAAATAGATGGATTAATTATATAAATAGACAAAATGTGATGATACGTTTGTAACACGTAAACCTTCATTTTATTTAAAAAAAACTCATACTGTGATCAAGAGTAACTTTAATTCATAAAAAAGATTGTTATTTCATACGAATATTTTTCTTTTCTTTTTACTTCAATTGCAACAAAATGGTAATAGCTACAGGTGCATACATACCTACAAACACACTTGGTATACACTATACATAGTGACACACTACACACAGTGACACACATACACAGTTATTTCTTTCATTCAAAGATGTTTAATTCAGTACACTACTTTGTGTGACTCAATTACCTACTTAGCGTACAATTCAGACCTCAATTAGGATTTCTCTCGGAAAAGCTTTCCTCTTCCTTGTATATGATTTTGAGTATAATCTTGGTAAATTCTTTATTTACCTAACTTATAATTAATTAATAAATTACTTTGATCTTTTCAATTAATGGTAACTACATATATTTCATTCAAATACATAGAAATATGAATAATAATGATAAATAGTTAAATACAGTATATTTAGTTATATATTAAATTTAGGCAGCCTTATTTTTTTAGTCATTTATTGAACCTACAACTCCATGAATTAATATTTAATTCATGCAACAACACTCTATTATTTCAACATTCTAAAAATATATATATATTTTTTTTGGGGGGAAGGGGGAATTTTCATTAAAATTACAACTTGAAAAAGAAGTATCATTGTTTTCCTTAATTCCATGTAAATCTGATCTTTTAACTTTCCTCAACCCTAACTAATTTTTGCCGAGAACCTAGATATTGGTAGGAGGTTCCTAGATTATTGATTCTGAACAAATGAGTAAACCATAGGTCAAAAGATCTCGGCATAGGTATATGAATTTCTGAAAATAGTTGTATACTTACGACCATATATGGTTATTGAAAACTTGAACAGCAATGCTTAACTCCGCACTGAAATAATATCTAGAAATTACACCCAATCAGTTAAAAGGCTTACCTTACGTTACAGCTAGACTCGCGTGATGTTTAACATACCTCATAGGTACCATACGTCACATGATTTTTGCACTGTAGTTTGTTTTTATTTTATTCTATAGTAACTATTTTTTCAAATTGTAACACCAAGCAACAACCTGTAACTTATCTAATTTATTTCGGTAAATAAGTCAACATCTTATTTCATGGCCTAAAACTCTCATTGGTTATCATTTTCATACTATTTAATCAAAAATAATTTACATCGCTGATTATATTGCAAATTTCATTGATTAATAGTTTTTGGCTTCACAGATTTGATAGATATAATTAGGATATTTTCAATTTTATTTTTATTTTGGATTCAGTTAGGTTAGGTTGCAGAGATGTGTGACCAACCGCTCACGCACGCCATTGATATGGAAAATGACGAGGTTGATGGGTAAGTTATTTTCTTTTAATTTAAATTTGTGACAGTCCATAATATTGAATAATTCAATTTATCATTTAAAACTTGGATCTTAAATAGCTAGCTTTTAGATTACGATTTTGTATATTTCATTATTTATGAGACACATAAAGATCACATTGCATTTATAACTGTTTGGATATGCATGGATGCTTTCTCTAGGTGACATCTCGCGTGATGAAATATATAATTACCTAATATAATAAAATGTTTGCTATCTGAATAAAATACATGGGGATATTTATTCTTTTCAATATACCTGCCTTAGGGCTCAAACACACTACGAGCGTAGCGGAGCTGCGAAAGCGGAGCGCCATTAATGATGTTTGGTATTCGTATGCAGAGATCGACGCTTGGCTGTACACACTGCGAGTGGAGCGGCGATCCAAAATACAATAATATTAATGGCGCTCCGCTCCGCTTGTAGTGTGAACGTACCCTAAGTAAACAAATTTACAGTAATAATTTGTAGCTAACTAGCTACTTAGCAAAGAAATTTACCTCCGATATCTTTCTGTCAATAAAATGTTACATTAATAGATTAAATCTGATTAATCAATAATCATCATATATATTCATTGAATCATTGTAGTTGTGGTTACATTTATTTCATTTAACTTTTCTAATTGCAGGTTCTTATTTGATTTTGCGGACGGAGTTCATCAGAGTATTCCAGCTCACGTTCAAGTTCCTCCCATTCCTCCCTTGGCAAGAGCTATTCAGTACGATGACGTCACAACTCTTGCCGCCATTTTATCGCACACCCCAGAGAGAGCAAACACAGACACTTTTCATGACGTCACTCCCCTCATGATGGTCTGTCGGAGTAAAAATTTAACCATTCTTAATATGCTGATCAACGCAGGAGCTGATGTAAGTATCAATTACGATTATTCAATAGCTCAATATGCAGGGTTTTATAATATCAATATGATCATTTCTTTTTTCGAAGAATAATAGGTTATCGTATCAGTGGTATCACAAGTAAATACTTAATATGTACTACTAAATAGACCACACTGAAGTTAAGTGAGCATCGTTCCAACTTAGCCTATCAGCGAAGTATGTAGGTATTCCTACGTTATTCGAACGGGGATAAAAATTAGGTTCATTAAAATATGTTTAGATGACAATTTATTTATTCTTGGACCATTTTAATTTGATATTTATTTGAATACCTAATAACAACTGCATTCATTGTTGTAAAACTTATAGAAATTAGTTTCGAAATAAAAAAGTAACGAGTTATTTAAGATTTTTTCTATGGTCGTTTAAATATCAGTCATAACACATGGTGCTAGCACAATAATTTCGTCGCGGGGTCAATTCGTCGCGGACAATTCGTCGCCATAGTTTTCATTTTACCATATTCACAGTTATTTATTTGTTTCATATTTAATTTCGCCATTTATTCGCCATATTTTCGAAATCTTCAAATTAATAAATGATACAATATGTACAAATCTTAGTAGGTATCTACAATACAAAAAGAAATTGATGAATAAGTAATCTTCCATTACTTTTAAATAAACTATTAAACATTTGAAATAAATTAAAATAATAAATATTAAAATAACATCAAGACTTGGTATCAACAATACAAGTAATTTGTATAAATCTAAAAATCTCAGATCAAACAAACTCAAAATCTCTGAAGAATTTAAAATTGGTATAAAATTGTGTTGAATTTGTATTATGAATATATAAATACGAATATAGAAAATAAAACAGAAAATTGTACGCGACGAATTGTCCCCAACGAATTGTCCGGACACGATAAAAAAATATAAAGTTCTTTATATGTACTCAGAGCCTGTCGTTTCGAGTGGTGCCATAGTGTAATGATATACACTATGTAGAGCAGGGGTGGCGAACCACTGACCCGCGGGTCACGAAGTGACCCACCATCCCCTTTTCAGTGACCCACTTCACTTTTTTTATATTTGTACATTGATGACTAATATTCACATGTAATGCTATGAGATGAGCTTACCGGCAGCCAACCGTATACTCTTGAGGATGCCTTTGTCAAAAATAATCGTCCAAATCTTGAACGAAGAAATTTGGTAACATTTGGTCGACTTGACAATTTCCAGGTAGATTTGAACTAAATGTATATCACTATACCGTATGAGTTAAAAACGTGGGTACGAAATTAATATAGCCATAACTGTACTAAGAATCATCATATCTTTGTGCGGTTTACTTTGGCTAATTTCGATTTTTATCAGCTATACCCACATTGTTGTTTTGTTTTCCTATTCCTCATAGTTTTTCTACAGGCTGATCATAAGTTGAGGGTGGTGAAAAAGCTATTGCGCCAGATATGAAATTGATAAAAGATATAAAAATAAGTTTGTTTACCCAATATTTTCTTAGTTATAATAAAGTAAAGAAATAAAGTACTTTATAAAGATATAAAGTAAATCATTCTTTACCAAAATCATCCACTATCCCCCATTATTTTCAATATATTATTTTTGCACCCGTTTTCTGACTGGTTTCATTGATCTTTAGATCACGTCAGGATTTAGATTTCAAGAAATCCACATTATGCGTTTTTTGTTCTTTTGATTGATTCAGATCAGCAGGTGAGGAGGAGCATACATCATTTTACAATTAACCCAACAAAAAAATCGCAACCAGTTACATCCGAGATCCTCGGAGACGACCATTCAATTGTATGACCCTTGGAAATGACTCGGATGTTTTAAAACTTCTCTCAGTCGTTCTTTAACAGCAAGTGCCCTATGTACTGAGAACAATCCTGCATCCACCATATTAGATTCAGAGTAGGTCGAAAAATATATCGTAGTTACGGAAATATCCGCTGATTTAATATAAGGTTTTTTTTTAAATCATTCTAATTTTCGGAGATAAAACTTACTCTTTTGATAAATAAGCTCGCGCAAGAGCTTTCTCACCATCCTCTACTTATGGTCACTCTGTAGAAAAATTATTAAGAATAGGAAAACAAAACAATGATGAGTTTATAGCTGACAAAATTCTGCATTAGATAAAGAAAACCACACGAAAATACGGTAGTTCTTGTTTAAGTTATGACAATTTTAATTTCGTACCAAGCTCCGTCTAGACTCTAGAGTGACAAATCCCGCCCAGGTCCCATACAATATTACCTAAGAAAATATTTGTTTCCATCTTTGATTGTTAATTTTATTTTAAATAGAAAATTATCCTCTGGCATTTACCAATGAATGTGAAAATATCAAATGAAGGTTTTTAAATTGTTAAAATTATATAATAGTTCTAGTGAGGACTTGTGCACCCGCACCAACAGCTAAATTAGTGAGAATTTTTGAGGTTTAGGTTACTAGGGTAGAGCTAATAAGTTGAGTAAATTTGTGACCCACTTTGAATTAAAAGGTTCGCCACCCCTGCTCTAGAGAGATGTACTGTTGCAGCAATTGCAGGGTGGTGATAACGACGGTGTAAAAGCTTATTTTGTTTGTTATATCATTACTCCATGGAACGGATGCCAGATTGTCAGTCACGTGACCCCTAAAAAGGTATTCACAATCCTGCAAGACGCGATATAATTTAAAAGCCACTTGCTCACCACATGAGTGGTGCTCGTCTCTTTGGACAAAACGCCACACACACCCTCTCAAAACACCCAAAGAATACGACTCAAATAACTAGTAACTTTTTCATTTCAAAACTAATTTCAATAAATTTACAACAATTACTGCATTTAGATCGTTAGTATTAAAATTCTCGAAGATTAAGTAAATCGTCAGCTATACAGATGTCAATGAACCTCATTTTTATCCCCGTAAGAATAACATGGGAATATTTCGCTGATAAGATAAGTTGGAACGGCGC
Organism: Caprella mutica; assembly: GCA_947561585.1. Lineage (NCBI taxonomy): Eukaryota > Metazoa > Arthropoda > Malacostraca > Amphipoda > Caprellidae > Caprella > Caprella mutica. The sequence goes on along the minus strand of CANNZV010001177.1, from coordinate 25,640 downwards.
TCACTTAACTTTAGTTGTCTATTGTTGTAACTACTATACACATTGTGATATATCATTATATGTAGCTGCCACCTACATAACTGTATTGCCAGGTATTCGGGTTTATTCTCCTAGATCAACTATTAGAACTTCTAAATGAAGAATAACTAGTTTATCCGAAGATATTAAAAGTGTTTTTATACCTAATTTTACTTCAGGTTACCGTAAGAAATTCTCTTGGACAGACAGCTCTACACGCTGCAGCTACAGAACACTGGGTGGAAGGAGCCAAAGTCCTGATAGTAAGTTAGATGCTCCAAATTTACAACTTTAATTTCAATAAAGTTGAAGTTATAATTTAAACCATACTATTTAAAAAGTTCTATCTATTTCATATATTAAATACCAGTGCTTATTCTATTGAATTACTGTAACATTCGTGTACTTGTGACTAGTTTTAGGTTATGAACATTATTAAAAAGTTGTTCAAATTATACATTTTTCCTCTTCGTCCGTATTATTTTGATTGGTTTACGATAATAATGTGCTGCAATGAAGCTATAAACTAACAACCTATTCCACTTTCAGAATAATGGGGCATCCGTCAACGCTATTTGTTCTCCAACTTATAGTCTCGGAGGATTATTCCGCGAATCTCCTCTCCATCACGCTATAAGAACAGCTGATGAGGATATGGTGTTCTTGATGCTTGGAAGAGAAAAGGAAATAAACTGTCATAACTCTAAGGATTCTAATGCAGACACTCCCAATGCTAGTAGACTAGCAACTCATAGTGACCGGACAGGCTCTCCTATATGGAACGCTGGATACAACAAAACTAATAAATTAGGAACACGAGCTCCTCCAATCGGTAGTATTAAGAAAGATGATGATGCTAGTACTCCGAAAAAACGGAGAGAACCAGCAGATTTGACAATTAAAGATGGCAACAACAGATCTGTTGTTCACTTAGCTGCCATGTCTCGATCTAAAGCAATTCTCGATATAATTCTTAGTTATAAAGAATGTGAAAATTTGGTATTGACCAAAGATATAAAGGAAAAAACACCTCTCCACATGCTGTTTTGGGATGTTGATGAATCTCCTGATGAGTATGCTATCATTGAATGTGTTGATATCTTACTTGGATATGACATAGACATAAATGCTGAAACAATCAAAGGTCATACAGCCTTATTTTTGGCAATAACTAGGAAGTTATCAGAAGTAGTACTCTACTTGCTAGGAAAAGAGGCTAAACCTTTGATTGTAACTGAAGACGGGTGGTCTACTGTGCATGCTGCTTGTAGTGCAGGATCTTACAGATGTCTAAAACACCTACTGGATACTGGTTTAGTTGGAGATTTGGTTTTCAAAGAAACCAATAATGGAATGACGCCTTTTCATCTTGCTACATGTAGTTACTCTTGGAGTTGCATTAAAATGTTACTTAAAAATGGAGGTGATCACTTGACGAACTGTGATAGCTCTGGAACCACAAGATTCTCATTACTGAATAATAACATACCTTCATCAAAGCAACTTCTTGAGGAGATTTTCGACGATCAAATTTCGGAAAGTAAAGAGGGTGAACACGAGGCAGATTATGCTGTATCCTTTGATTATTCTGTTCTATTAGAGCCTGATTCAGATATTGTACAATGCTCCCTTATTTCAGAATTAACTACCGTTTCTAATATGGAAACACTGCTTCTGCATCCATTACTGGGAAGTTTTCTATACCAAAAATGGAACAGAATAAGACCTTTCTTTTACACTAATTTTGTAATCTATTTTATTTTTTGTCTACTACATACATTTTACGTTTCCCATACATTTGGGCAAGATGCGAAAGATTGGTCTAACTCAATCATGATGCTGAATACTTGTCGGGCTCTCCATGTAGTACTCTTCTTACTAATTCTCATACCCGATATGATATTCTTGATAGCAAATTTTAGAAAATACTTCCAGCAATGGGAAACGTACATCAAGCTGATAGCGTTATCGGCATCAGCATTTATCATTTTCTCTAAGAATGTTGAGAAAGGTGTAGCAAAAGATATGGAAGTTGAAAGACATGTTGCTGCAGTTTCAGCTTTTTTCACATGGGCTGGAATGATGATGCTGGTTGGAAGATTCCCAGTTTTGGGAGTGTATATTTTAATGTTCACCAAAACTGCCCGATCGATCATTGTTTTCCTGTTGGCTTTTTCCAGTTTACTAATTGGTTTTGCAATTGCTTTCCAAGTTTTATTCATTAATATAAATGATTTCAGAAGTTTTCCTTCCAGTTTTGTTAAAACTCTTATGATGATGATTGGGGAAATTGACTATGGCAACATTGTTGAAGAAGGTGGAATGTCTAACACTCTTTTGGGTTACGTATTTCTGGTTGTTTTCCTGTTTCTCGTGCCAATATTGATGGCTAACTTACTGATCGGTTTGGCTGTAAGTGATTTACCTGATCTAAATAGACAAGGAATAATGAGAAGGTTATCAAAACAAGCGTCCTATTTAACCGCTTATGAACTCCTCATAAAATTCTTCAAAGAAAATAGATGTTTTCCTAGATTTGTTCGGTTTGCATTAGCAAAAAGGTGTGAAATAGAAAAGAAAATCACTTTTAAACCGAATACTCGCCACTTCAACGAAAATTCTGCGTGGAGGCTATGGTCCGAGAAGATGCCAATTGATACCTTGAAAGCCGCTTCTGAGGTAGTCAAAAAAGTGAAGGAGAGACCTCTTGAGGTTGAAGAAGAAAAAAAGAAAACAGAAATGCCTAAAAGCTCCACAATGTCCAGCATGTCCAAAACTAAATTCTTAAGAAGCATCAGCGGTGTAAGCAAACACTCTTCCAATCCGGACAGTGATTCATATCAAAGATTACTGGAAAATTATCAAAATTTCGTTAAAGATTACCGCAGAGATTTCAAGAATCTAAAGATATACATTCGAAGTCATATGATAGAACCTAGTGCATCACCTAAGGTTTGTAGACTACGACCTACCACTGCTCAAAAACCACAAGAGCAGCAGAAGACCAATGTAATTGAAACACCTATTAAAGAGAAGAATAACGGAACGGTAGCCTTTATCAAATCAGATGAAGCTACCGATGCCCTGACCGCCAGGATAACACAATTAGAAACTATTATCCAAGAACAAAGCAAATCAATAGAAAATTTAGCTAATTATTTGAAAAAAGAATAACTCGGATTTTTCTTTAATTTTTGGGAAATATTTTACACTTTGCCTATCCAATGTTCTACTCGTTCATGAACATTCTGACGGTGATCAGTTTACAATTAGTAAGTTACTTTTAGAAAGCTTATGCCTTGATTACAATTGTGAACACAATATGTATGCATAATTTTAATAGATGTAGTAGTAATGCTAGTTATATATTAGACTAATGATATATTATTTGGAAGTTAAAGATGTATATATTCATGAGATTTGTCACAATATTAGTACCTGAATTCGTGCACTACCCCTTTTAATTAAGTTTTATTTTGTGAACCTTATAATTTTAGTTTGGGAAATATTTTTACAATAGAAAAGTAAGGTAAAGAGTGCTCCGTTCCAACTCAGCTTATCAGCGAAAAATTTCTCCTATGTTATTCGTACGGGGATAAAAATGAGGTTCCTTAACATCTGTATTCTGACGATTTACTTAACTTTGGGAATTTTAATTCAATATTTTAGTACTTTATATTCAACCGCCTTCATTGCTGTCAAGTTTATTGAAATTAGTTTCGAAATAAAAAGCTATTAGTTATTTAATATGTCTTTTGTGGTCGTTTTCACGTCAGTCACCGTCAGAGACTAAGTGTCTATCATTTCGAATTTTATTCGTCTCTTTGGAGCAAAGCGCTACGGAGCCTAACGAAACACCCACAGAATACGTCTTCAGTAGCTCACAACTTTTTACTTCTAAATCAATGTCAAGAAACTATACAACCGTTAATGCGGTTAGATATTAGGTATTCATATATCTCATTAAAATTATCTAAGATTTAGTAAATCGTTAGCTATACAGATGTCAATGAACCTCTTTTTTATCCCCGTACGAATAACATAGGAACTTTTCGCTATTTAGCTAAGTTGGAACGGCGCTCTCTTTACTTTACTGGTCTATTAACGCAGTGATTTTATCATTAAAAATATATTGTATTTTTGTTTTATCTTAGAGTTTACGATTTTCAATTACAATTTAGTTCATTGTTGTGTTTATATTAATTAATTCATTAATAATGATAATAAATAACCATTTATGATCATTATTGTTAACATGATTTCAATTGTTTTAAGAGTTTTGTTTAATTATATTTATTCAATTACAATGTATGATTATTCTGGTTTTACTCATTTTTATTAAATTTCTTAGATAAAATGAATTATTCAAAATAATTTTAGTGAAAAATAACTATTTGTATAATATTATTTAAATTAAATGTTATATATTTTATTTTATTCATAATGATGTTTATACACTATTTATAGTTTTAATAGTAATATGTTTTTAAATTCTTTTTCAATTGTTATTTTTCAGATTTTTAATTATTAATCAAATGTTATATAAATAAATTTGTTCGTTATATAATTGCAGTGTAATTATGCTCAAATTATATATAATAATTAGATTTGTGATATATATGCTTTTAAAATCATAGATCCCGAAACAGCATAGAAGGAGAGAATTAAACAGAACTGAATCGTTCTACACTTGCGGTATATAGTATTCGATACCATTTCATTTCGTCTGTGATATTCTTAAGATCTATCAATTTAAAAGCATATTGTCACAAGCTTACTATTAATTAACTATCTAATGCCTTAGAATTGCAATAAAAAATTAAGAGAAATAGTAAGTAGGTTTAAAGGGTGTTAAAAATTAATGATCTATGTACTAAATAACCTCTATGAGCCCAGGTAGAAAGTTATGGTGGGTACAAAGAAGATTAAGAGGGGATCCCAGTTAGCATTTTATGATTCTACCATAACTTTTCCCTTGGGAGGTTATGGGGTAGGTTCTGAGCTATCGGACATTTCCACTTTATTGATTATATTAGAAACAAATATATAATGTTACTTATATAAGTTAAATAATATTCAATACTCATTTTTTTTTACATATGATCGAAAATGTGGAACCGTTCGATATCTCAGAACTTACCCTATAAATGTCTAAATGTACTTTCTTCACATAGATCACTAATATATCTTTTATAGTATTACAATGCTTATTGTCAATATACAATTACACTGTACTTCTTGTATATAGCATTAAATTTACCATTTTAAACTGTTTACTAAATTTATCCCTAATTGAATAGTCAAATAATTTGATTTGAGTGACTCACATATCCACAATAAATATATTTTCATGTCTCACAATTAAAATATATGAATTTTCATCAATTATTAGGTAGCGTCAACGCGGGCATTGCCCCGCACTTAGTGAACAAGTCCAATTATCTCTAAAAGTATTACAGAAAGAGAAGATCTGTAAGATGCAAAAGAAAGAAGGAGTCACTTATTTTATACATTCAAAACGGCTTAGCCCTATGATCAATGAGTAAATAGATATTCAACTTTTTCTAAAAAATTACTACCCTAGCAAACCGGGCATTAATCCCGCACCATTCAGGGCATTATCCCGCACTGCGGAATAATGCCCTGCACCACTTCAGGCAATATCCTGCATCGCAGGTTAATGGCCTGCACCCATATTAACTTGGAAACTAATAGATCAATCCAAATTTGGATTACACAATCATAAAGAGCAGCTTCTAAACTCTTAGAAACGATGTTAAAAGTACGCTAGTACAACACTTGGAAACAGCGTCATGTGTGTGAACGAGTAATACCTATGAAAGTTAAGAGGCTCCTGAAAATATAATATTGAGCCACCTGAAATTATAAATCGCACATAATTTCACTACTACGAAAAAGTTATTATGAGTTAAAATATACTTTAAAGGTCCTCTCCAGGCTCCGTGAAAAAAATGAGTTTATTACATAATATTATAGAACTAAGGTCTACGATCATTATTCCGCAAACCGCATACAATTCGGTTCAGTATATATTTTATTATTTGCTTTTAAAGTTTTTTAACACTCTGTGAGCAACAATAGAGCGAATCTCCAACCTGACGCTGAGAAAGAAGATTGTACACCACAGTACAGAGAATATATAGTATCCCAGAGCTATAGGGGGGATATTACGCGTGTCTCGGTAGGCTGTGACGTCACATGTCAACAATGGTGCGTACGTTTGTACGTACAGTACAAACACAAAAGATGGCTGCAACACACCCAACCTTTGTTAAATAACGTTTTCGGTGATATTTTTTTTAATTCCACATTACCGCATGCTATTATCCAATCTTTATAGTCATACGGACGAAAATTAAAAAATGACTGTTGATGAAATTGCTACTGGTCTTTTTACACCCAAAATAGTAAAAAAAATTTAGTCTTGAAGAAGACGATTTATTCAAGATAATTAGATCATTAGTCAGATCGGTCGCGTTGGCCGCCATCTTAATTTTCTATTCCACGTGACCCACAACAATTCTGTTTACTATGACGTGACCTCTTGTTTACATACATGACGTCACAGCCTACCGAGAATAAATATGAATAATACATGTAACTGGGGTACTATACTATTCTATGTACTGTGTTGTACACTCTTTGTTTTGATTTTAAATTTAGATTTTTAAACAAACAATGCGTTTTTGGCCTTCTTTTAAGATAATAATTGTTTCTAAAAGTATATAAACGTTTCTATAATAAGTTTATTCAAATTTAAACCTTTAAACGAATAATAAATAGATTTATTAAACCAAATACCTAGTTGACAATCAAAACAAATGGTGTACATTCTTCTTCTTCAGACTGAAAACTAGAAAGTCGGAAGTACAGTAGGTTTTGTAGAGTTTGGATTATAAAAATCTTCAAAAGCATATAAAATTATAAATATGCTATCAAATTTTATGGGGTTTGCAGTAAAATGATAAGAAACATTAGCCTCGTTGATTTAAGCAATAAAAAAATTTGCTTGGAAGGGACCTTTAAATGTTGCACAAAAATCAGAAAATAGTTTAAGTTCATTTCTGCGAAGTCAGATTCACGTTACAGACAAGAGTTTATTTTATATTACGTTTTTTGTTAGTGCATAAATACTCATGCATAATAAAAGTTTAGGCTGGCATCTTTTCGCACATACACTACACACTGTATGTACACACCCTACACACTGTATGTATACACACTACACACTATGTATTCACACTGCACACAGTATGCATACACGCTACACAATTATCTACGGTTATTATATCTTATCATGCTGATAATTCAACATTTTATAGTACTGTAAAAGTACGGAATAATGCCCTGCATATTTTTTTCATGCCGGGCAAAACCCCGCACTACTTTGTTGCCATGTAGTCAATTTTTGGCTGAACTGAAAAAAAAAGTAGGTAGTATATTAAAGTACGCTAATTAACCTATAATATGTCACAAATTTGATTGAGAATTGTGGATTCTGCAGCAAATCTTGCAAAATTATCTGATTTTACGAATGCAAATGTTTGGTGCATAATTTTATAGTGTCCTATTTAAAGAATATTTTTAAATACTTACTGAAATCTAACATGGATAATATTATTTGTCCTGAGGGTTGAAAACCTTTTCTTTCCAATGCCGTAAACAGAAATTTAAATTACCAAATAGTTTTGGAGATAAGGGGGGTACGGGGTAATGCCCGCACATTCCAGGTGCGTGGGAATTACCTGCGTTGCCGCTCCACTTCATTCATCCATTTTTATTTTCGTGATCAGTCAAATTTGATGCAGAAGATTTTTTTTTTCAAATGCAATGCAATTCAAATTTATAATTTTTTTGCATCATCTTTCCTGAACATTTTATAATTCATATGATCTTATTTTAAAATATTACATCCTAAGTTATGAGGAAGTAGCTTTTCTGCATTCATGAACCTGTAAAAATTGTAATTATCAAACTTACACAATAAATAAATGCAGATACGAAATTCTAAACTAGAGTAAATGCGTAAATTATTGTATACCTACATTTATTTAACTACGTAACTCAACATCGCAATTTTATTTTCCTATACTGATTAATATATGAAAAATATTTTTTACTGTGATTTATTATTTATAGGAATCAAAAGTTTTGGTTATTTAATGGAAAATACCGTTTAAAACAAAAGAAGAAAGAAGTGCGCAATATGAGAGTGCAATCACACTTCTGAGTCACATTAGAACAATGAGCCTCAGTATTGAGGGAATTAATTAGGACTTTGTGGGAAATCCCACAGTGGGTATTGAACACAAGTGGGAAAAAACGTTTTTATGTTATGTCAGTTCTAGAAAGAATTTGTAATCTAATTTTATTAGCTTATTCTTAATAATATTATATAGTATGTGTACATATGATGATATACGCAGAGAATTTATCAATCATAACGTTAATTATTCAAAAAAAGACAGAACGCCATAGTTTATATGGTGCTAGGACAATTACCACCCTAATGATTATAATTTGGGTAGTGACAATAATCTATTTAAATCACAGATATTAAGAATATCATAGACGAAACGAACTATAGTTGTATAGAATTCTATCCCGCGTGGCAATTGTCTGATCATGAGTTTATAATACACGAACTTTTAAATTTATTTTACCTCCAGTTAGACTAGAAGTAGAAAAACGGTCTACTATTTTCCAAGCTATCAAGCTTTTTAATGAATCCCCCACTTTTTTAACATTACAAATTTCTAATTATCTTTTTAAAAAGCTGTACAAAGATTTTATTATGGAAAAATACCATGATCATTTTATGTAGAAATGATAGTCATTTGTTTAACTAGTCAACTATTTTCTTACTTTGTATATAACCCAAATGCAACTTTTTAACTATTCCTATTTTATACTTTTATCCCTCAAGTTTTAACTTATACGGGATTGCTCATTTTATACCATTTGATATTATCTGTAATTTGCTTTGTGTTGAGTTTAATAAATAAATAATAAATATTATATATAATAACAGTAATTCTATTTTTTAATTGTAACAGCAAACTAAAGTTATAACAGTATTTATTATGAATTGTAATTAGGTACATAATATTGAAAGAATATTTACTTTCTTGTGTTTATGTATTCATTTTATGATATCCCGGAATCTACTGTGTCTGTTTTTTTTTTTGTATCATTACGGAAATTTAATTTAACTATATAGCTAATAAATTAATTTCACATTTTTCTGTGAGAAAAAGTTTTTCCTGTGGTTCTAAAGTTGTAAACAAACCTTAAAATTAATGGGAAAATATTATATCAATCTATAATGCAATTTCCCTCAAATTTATTGAATTTTTTGTATGTTTATTATTGAAAAAAATTGATTGATTTATATCAAATAATAATAAAACATGAATTTCCATCAACTATATTTATACGTTAAAATAAGTATGTAAAAGTTATCCCATAATATCTCTGATAAAAAAATATGTAATATAAGTTAGGCAGATGAAGGAAGAGTTAATTTGGAAAACCTTCTCATACCATATTTAATTGCTATTCATTTAATACTGGATTACCAAATTATAGGATTGTCATTCTTATGTTCATATATAGTTTTTACGATCTAAATTTTCGAAAACAAAATCCTATAACTTTCGATATGATTAGACATTTTTTAGTTAGGTATTTTAAGTTTTTTTTTCTCCATAACCTTTGAGGCTTGATTTGAACTAGGCGGTGGCTGGGAATTTAGAAAAAATTGTGTGAATTACTTTTGCGCTCTATTGGGATAGACGTTTGATATTCACATGTATAATGCTGCACTGTTCACAACTGAGTATAAATAAAACAGCTCTGTATATATTACCTCAGTTAGCATCTGACAGCCATAGCAAGAAGAACTCAACCCGCAACAGAAATTAACTTTTGGAGCTAAACCCGCAATATCAAATAACTTGAAGAAAAACTCAACCTGCAACGGAAATAAATTTTGAAGATGAAGTTTTCAGTTGGCCAAACCCTTCCCATTCTTGTTCTACTAGGGCTGATGCTCTCAATGGTAATCAGCACACCTGTCGAACAAGGTACCAATCGTGTCCAAATAACACGGCAAAGAATTATCAACCCGAGAGATAGATTCCACGCCCCCAATCCGAACAGGAACAACAGACGTCGAATGCGCTGTCAAAGACGAGCAAGAAATGGAGAGTTTTACCAGGATTTACGCTGTTTGCTGCGAGGATAATTTTATCAGATGATTAGATGTTAAGTATATGTTTTGGTAAACATTTAATCATTAAGTCCTTATTATTATTATTATTTTGTTAAGTATATGTTAATGTTTCAGTTAAAGTAGTGCAGGACTTTACAACCAAATCGTAATTTAGTCAATATGAATCTTGTATATTTTTGCATATTTTTAAAAAGTACATAATGTAAATATATCAATATTATTTAGATAATTTTCATAATAACATGTTAGTTATTTATTAATATTGTGTTGTATTATATAATGACAACTGAACTATTTGATATATTATATATGAATAAGGTGGATAAATGCAAAATGCGTAATGTTTTTTATCGATAAATAAAATATTGAAAATTAATTTTTTTTTATTTATCTACATTTATTGATAGTTATATCAAGTAATTTCACATCATATGAAAATATTTCACATCTTCGATCTTTATGAAACTCAGTGAAATTTTTTTTAAATAAAATCGTGAAGATGGTAGGAAATGTGGATTTAAAAAATCTTTTATATCACATACCTACACTTCGTGCAACAATTTTATCCAAATGAGTTTTACTGTTCTAATTAAGATAAATTTCAATGGAAATTATAGAGACTTGGTACATTTGCTAAAGAAATATCTTTCATCAATTGCGGACATTTAATACTTTGAAGTGATTTACGTAATAGTAAGAAAATTTTAACCATTTTGGTAATTGCATAGTTTCTTTTTTCAACTTCAACTTCCTTGTCAAAATATTTATTTATTTATTTCAACTAAAACTCCTTACCATTGAATATATTTCGGAGTAAAATATATGATCTATATATTATTAAACGATCAATAACCAGAAATAGAAGTGGAATTTTAGGCCCGAAATAGCTTTCGCTATAATTTATACACTAATGCAAAAGTTTTACACATGTGATTTATGTTAATATATAGGCAATCGTTTTAGGCAAAAAACTAACAAAAACTAACATCTTAACAAAACTAAAATAACGACAAACTATACACAAATTAAGGAACAAGTGGAGAATATCATAAACTTATTTATTGTTTTTAAATTTCATGTGACACACTCAACTGCTCAAAAAAGATATTTCAAGATTTTTCCTGAATGATAAAACTGAAGAATAATCTCTAAAGGGCCGTACACACGTAGGGTTTTTTCAGTCTTTCCACCGGACTTTTTGCTAAGCTCCTCCCACTTTTTCCACGAGACTTAAATTTTGCACCGAAAGTCCGAGACTTTTCAACAACCTACATGTTCTATTATTTTCCCCCAATCAAGAGGTGCAATTTTGTAAATCTTCGTATAGCTACTGTCAACTCATAAAATATATTGTACATATAATAACTGGATTGGTGTTCATTTTTAGACAAACTTTGCTCCATTCATTTGTTTACCTTTGAGGTAAAGAATTCTCATATTTTCTTTTTCATAAAAGACTGCCAGTAAAATTGATAATACCTAGTTATGATTCTTTGAACTTTTTTTTAGTATAGTATATTTAGTAAAATAAATATTACTATCTTTATTTTATTTATTTCAACATATTACCTATTAGCTAATACCTTTATTTTATTTATTATAACGCAATACATATTGTACCTAGTACCTATACGTTGATATTTTTACCTAAACTTTATATAAAAGCTAAATTACATTTGTTGAGTGGATTAGATAAATCATTAAATCAAATGAAGCGAGAATAATCTCGGTTAGTTTATTACTAAATATTGTAATAAACTTCATAAAAATTATCAAACTAAGTTAAATAGTAACTAAATAATCTTAGTAATCTAGGTAGGTAGCTCTCTAGTAATTAATTAATCTAGGTAAAAGTAACTAACCTATATAATTAGTAAATAACTAACCCAGGTAATTAGTAATTTTAACTATCCTAGGTAATTAAAAGTTACTAACTACCTAGGTTAGTTACCTAGTTTGAAAAAATAGAGGAGGGCTTATGTCGTCGATATGAGTAGTTAATTGCACGACATGTAAATCCACGAGATTCAAAAGTCAATCCACGTGTGGACGCTATTGACTTTTGAATCAAAAGTCTGGTGGAAAAGCGGAGAAAAAAGTCTGGTGGAAAGACTGAAAAAACCCTACGTGTGTACTGCCCTTAAAGGGTCTTTCCACCAGACTTTTTGCTAAGCTCCTCCTATTTTTTCGACGAGAATATAAGAAAAAACGATATAATGATTATTTATTTTAGTTGTAGTTTTATATTCTCGTGGAAAAAATAGGAGGAGCTTAGCAAAAAGTCTGGTGGAAAGACTTTAAAAACCCTGCGTGTATACGGCTCTCAATGGTATCAGTAATTTCATTCCATATCTTAACACCAGCCCAATGAATAAGAGAAATAGTTATAAATTTAACCTAGGAAGCAAAAGACATTTACGTTTACGTGTTGAATAACAATGTTGATCTTCTACAGTTCGTAACTTACTTTTAAACTAGAATAAAAATCTCCTATATTAAGTGTTCGATAAATATACGAAGCAATACTAAATGAATATATAATATTTTAATCAACAGGCAAAAATTCCATTCGAATTAAGTAAATACTTCTATGTTTGTTATAATTCAAAAAAATATTACTCAAACAACTCTTTTCTGAAAAAAAATGATCTCATTTCTTACATAGTTGAAGTCACTGTACAAAATTCTATTCTATAATTTATGTAGGGATGGATTAAGGCATTGTAAATTGATTTATGTATACAAATGGTACAAATTCTCTCAGCCTGATAAGCATTCATGAGCTACAAGAAATTTTTGAGATACCTTTGAACATGAAAAGAAAAATTTAATTTGTCGCTAATCATGAATTTACGATACCCAAAAATTTAACAAGGTGTGACTATTCTATAATTTCATGTAAGGGAGAAATCTGTCGTAATTTTCATTAAATATGCCGAGATGTTTTTGAGAACACTGGCGTGCCTTGTACGTGTGGCTAAATTAACTCGAGGTCGTACCATGGTGAAGGTTGCAAACTGTTAAGCCAGAGGTTTGCCTTCTTTTAAAGGATATCCACAAGAAAAAGAAGAAGAATTTCTAGCATGTTTTGTTCACTGATAAGCGTCTAGATACTTTTGATGAACTCGATAGGTGAAGGTATTTGTTATTGAAAACTCACAGAATTAGAGTTAAAAATTGATGCAAGTACATAATTGTGGTACGCAGTGTGTAATACTTTAGAGTTTTATTAATTATTAATCATATACGGTATCTAAACTATTTTACTTTGAGTTACGGGTGATAAAAAAGAACTTCTAGACTCTAGAGTCTGCATGCACTAAAGTAATTATAATTTGATTTATTAGACTGAGAAATCACAAGACTACCTACAATATCACTAAAGTAATTATCAATTTATTACTATAAAGTAAACTTTAGTATCACAGATCAAAATATTCCAGAATTTGGGAGAGTTCAATTCGAATCGAACCTTTTGAAGAGATGACTTGTGAACTTTCAGAGCAAAGAAAAACAGTAAAAATAGGTGAAAATTTAGCCGAAATACTTCCCTTCCGAACACCCATTCATTTCCAGTTATCAGAGAACAAAATAACTAAGATAACATTTACTATATACGCGTCATTAAGTTTCAATATATTATTCAAATATGTGTGCAACTTCTGCAACTTTCTTCAAATATTTCAATAATTCTGTCAGTTAAGATATTTTAGCAACATATCCTTGGGGAAAAACGTCTTATATTCGCGATTACATATATAATGCCACATTGTCCACAACTGAGTATAAATATAGCAACTCAGTATCTAACACCTCAGTTAGTCATCTGACAGCAACAGAAAGAAGAATTCAACTCGCAGCAAAAATCTTATCCGAAGAAAGAGCTGAAACCACAATAATGAAGTTTTCAATCGGTCAAACCATTCATATTCTTGTTCTATTGGGACTGGTACTATCAATGGTTATGTGTTCACCAGTTGGAAAAAATGGAATGACATCTTTGAAAAGTAGCAACTCTAATTCAAACAGGAGCAGAAGAATTATCAACCCGAGAAATAGATTCCATGCCCCCAATCCGAACAGGAACAACAGACGTCGAATGCGCTGCCAAAGAAGAGGAAGAAATGGAGAGTTTTACCAGGATTTGCGCTGTTTACTGCAAGGATAATATTATTTGCTTCTTAGATTAGAATTAGATTTGAATTAAAAGTTTTTAGTAGAAATATAAGATACCATTGAGTAATGATTATTTAAATGATTTGAAATATATATTTATTGTTAATCTTCGTGTTCATAAATTGGCAAAATAAATCGTTATTTAGTCCATGTCTATTCTATAGAGTAGCACATAATGTAAATGCATCTTTAAGTAATGATTATTTGTGATTAATTAGTAATAATATGTATAATTTTAGTGTATATATCATATATCTCATATTAACAATGATGTATTTCCAAATAGGTATTTATAATATGAATTATCATCAGAACTATTTGGTATGTAAGAAATGGAATGATGAAATTATTACTAAAATTGTTATGTTTTTACTAATAAAATCTTATGAACAATATTGTCTTTTTCTGAATCTTTTAATATGAGATGAAGAAAGAAAACAATTATAGTCAGTCAATATACCAATTGCTTACTCTTCGTATAGTGTTCAATATATTTTACATTTTCGGTCTATAATAAACACATTTCTTTGCCTCAGGGGAGTACCTATAATGGGGCCACTTTTGTTCCTAAAGGGCCGTACACACGTAGGTTTTTTTAAAGTCTTTCAACCAGATTTTTTGCTAAGCTCCTCCTACTTTTTCTACGAGAATGTAAAAAAAAACTAAATAATTACTATTTATTTTAGTAGGTATCCATGATAACTGTATAGCAAAAAGTCTGGTGGAAAGACTTAAAAAACCCATCGTGTGTACGGCCCTTAATTTCCATTAGCCTTAATAATGACTTGACGAATAGAATACCCAAAATTTAAGAGAAATCAATTCAGATTGCTAAAGCTGTTATAATATCGTGAATTTTAAAATAGAAATTGAAACAATCTTTAAAAAAATATGTTTATAGGGACAATATACTTATATACAGTTATAGAAACTATTGTGACATTTGTAAAATAATGTTATTTTATAAAGTAATTAGTTATATGCTAGAGAATTTACTCATTTGAAATACAACAAGCAAACTGAGAATTCCATCATATAAGCTGAAATGACACTGCGATCTGTTGGTTTAAAGTTTAAACAATAAAGTTGAAAAAATGAAACAATATCTCTACTCGAGGCAAAATATGCATAATAAAAATAAACTACAACATGAAAAAAAGCTATAGATAGGTGCATGAAATCAAGCACAATTGCTCTAATTATAGCTATCATTCATATAATCAAATTAGTATGTACTTTGTATTGAATTTTACAATAAAAATAATGAAATAAAGTATTCAGCTTTATTATGACATAAACAATATGCAGCCTGTAGTTTCTGCATTTTTCTTAACATATCAATGATAATATTAAATAACATATTTAAGAACATATCATTGGGAAAACCGTTTGATATTTGCATGTATAATGCTGCACTGTTCACAACTGAGTATAAATAAAACAGCTCTGTATATGTATTACCTCAATTAGCATCTGACAGCCGTAGCAAGAACTCAACCCGCAACAGAAATTAATTTGAAGAAAAACTCAACCTATAACACTGATAAATTTTAATTGAGATGAAGTTTTCAGTTCCTGTTTTTGTTCTATTGGGTCTGATGCTCTCAATGGTAATCAGCACCCCAGTAGAACAAAGTGGATCAACATCATTGGGAAGTAATTACGTCTATACAGAAACCAACAGAATTATCAACCCGAGAGATAGATTCCACGCACCCAATCCGAACAGGAACAACAGACGTCGAATGCGCTGTCAAAGACGAGCAAGAAATGGAGAATTTTACCAGGATTTACGCTGTTTGCTGCGAGGATAATTTTATTAACTTTTTATATTAGAATTATAGATGCAATTTGTAAAGTGCATATATGTCTTGGGTAAAGATAAGTGGAACCAAGATAGAGTCATGATTATTTAAATGATTATTTATAAACCTAAATAATCAATGTATATATATTTGAAGAGCAATTGGTCATTTAGTCAATATGGATACTTATTATCCTATTAATTTTACTGTAGAGTTGAAAGAAAATATAATCTTCATGTATTTTATATTTGATGAATAAAATTTTACTAAATGTTTATTTTTATATTTTTGCCCTATAGAATATAAAACGAGTTACTAAACATGCTATGACTAAAATGTAAAAAATCTCTCGATGGTCTAGTCACTCTAACAATAACTCTTCAATTACAATCATTATTCCAAGTCCCTACTACAAAAAAGTACTTTGTCTTCATTGTTTGTATAATATAATAATTAACATATGTAGAAGGTTATAGATTCTGATGCACTCAGGTGTTTCGAGTTCACCCTATGGCTTTGTTTCTAAAGCGAGACACTTTAGTGCATCAAACTACAGTATAATTTGATGCTATAGTTTACAGTATAGTAGAGTAAAGTTTGGATGCACTAAAGTGCATCTAACTGATGCACTCTAGTGGCTTAGCTGTAAATTTGTTAAAATAATGCGAAAAAAATGAGGAAAGAATAATTTCCTCATCATTTTTAACAAATCTATAGCTAAGACACTAAAATGCACCAGTTCGATGCACTTTAGTGCATCCAAACTATTGATGCACTTCACCATAGGGTGGAGTCGAAACACCTGGGTGCATCAGTTAGAGTTATTTATTTTTCTCAGTGTATTTTGAAAATCCACCGAGAAGTTCAATCAGAAATTAAAAATGTATTTTATTAGTTTCTTATACACAATATGCTTTAGGAATAGGTAATTCATTCACGGATAGAGTCTGTTTGGAATTATTTATAATTTGATTCATTGGACTGACGAATAGTACTTACAGTCGCAATTAATATGATGTGAATATGCCTCCTATTTGATATTCTAACTTTGTGTTTCTGATTAGAGACGATTGGAGGTATTGGTTTTGAAGTCAATCATATAAAACTTTTCCTTGGCTATACGTAATTAGGAATAGGGTGCGATTTTTTTTTAATTTTAATTTTCTTCAGCCCTTTGAGCACCTGATAAAAATATTTGTATTATACGATGCATGATTCAGCTTTTACTGTTTTCTACAATCCTGATGATGACGTCACGTCTTCAATGCAACATTAACATTGAGGTTTAGAGTAAATTTTGTGGCACCATTCATTTGTTGCATCTACCACTTATATTCTGAATTCATTTATTTGATGATAATGATTATTAGGGTTGTGACAATATGCTTTTAGAATAAAAATATAATTTCGAGCATATTTGAAATAAAGCATATTCTTTTTATTAAAAACATATTCTTATATAAAAAATATATTTTTTTTATTAAAAACATATTCTTCTTATAAAAAACATATTTTTTTCAACAATAAATAAAAAAAAAATCATTAAACTATGTATATGATATATTTCTCAGTTCAGAGATATGCCATGTACACAGAGAAAAAAGTTTACTCATATTTAATGGGTCAACAATTTATGCTTTGAATCAATTTTTTACGTGTTTTGGTTTGACTATATTCATGTTTTCATGTATGTCAAAACAACTATGACGTGTGTGTCACCAAACATAGTTAATTCAAATCATTTTATGGATTGAATCAACTTACTATGAGAGTTAGAGTTACATTTTGGGAGTTTGAACATATGTTAAAACAACTAGGACATAGTGTGTTGAAGTAACTCACAAAGATTGTCAATTCAATGTATCTGGTGTATGAATTAACTTACTATGAGAGTTGACGCTACTTTTTTGAGTTTAGGTGCGAGTTAAATCAACTATGACATAGTGTGTTATAGTAACCCACAAAGACTGTTAATCCAGTGTATTCTGCAGTGTATGAATTAACTTACTATGAGAGTTGGCGCTACTTTTTTGTAAGTTTAGGTAAGAGTTAAAACAACTATGACATAGTGTGATAATGTAACCCACAAAGACTGTTAATCTTATTTATCTGGTGTATAAATTAACTTACTATGAGAGTTAGTGCTACTTTTTTTTTAAGTTTAGGTGTGAGTTCAATCAAATGAGTATGTGGCAACTTATGCTTTCCTCAAAGCCAATTAATCGGCTGACACTTTTCAGTTCAAATCTTGTTTCAAGTGTGTTACGTGTTGAATGTGAACGCTCCTCAATACCATTATAGTTCAAGTGCAAACAATAGCGTTATATGCATTAAATAGTATTATCGCTGCCGATCGATTATTAATTATTAATTAATTCCATTAATAAATTGATAAATGTCTGCCTAAATATTCTAAAATATTGGTGATTGATAGTTTGGTGGCTTTATATAATGTAGTTATTTGAAGAGCTGATTATCAGTATATAACTTTTATAATAATAGATTTTGATAACTGCCTTCCAGTTTGTAAACTGATATCCAAACTAATTTTCCTATATTATTATTATATGTTATTATAGGCAGTTATTGCGCTGTCCTCAGAATAGGGTAAGTTCCAAATTATCAGGCGATTTCAAATTTTCGGTCACGTATGAAATATAGTATATAGCTACCTAATAGCTAATTAAAATAAAAGTTAATTTAATATAGTTTTTCTTACGCGACCGAAAATGTGGAGCCGTCCGATATTTCGGAACTTATCCTAGTATCTTAAGTAAAGTGGTATGATAATCTATATATTTCAAAACTAGTTGGTGTACCTATAGGTAGGGTTACACAGCCAAATTCGGTTCTTTAATTTCTAATTGTGACCCTATTAAGAGAGTCTCAAAATCATTCTGAAATTAGTTTAGCTATATACTGAATTGTTGAACATCATAATTTAAGCTCAATTTATGATAGGTTCTATTCATTTCACGAGTGCCTTGAAGTCATGATGGTTATTAATGTTTCTGAGATAAGAGACCGCAGTTAGTTAAAGTGCCGCAATTTACCTACTTGACCCTAGTTTTCTATGACTGGGAGAACTCCATCCAGGGAGATAGTCGGAGGAGAACACCGTCCAGGGATTTAGCAGGGTGAGTACACTCCAACCAGAGGTGAGCCTTTTGATATATTATACTTTCTTGGTATTTAAATAAAGTCTACATTATGAGTGTATAATGAACAAAATTATGAGGATTAGCTAGAAAAATCCATTGCATTTATTAGAGCTAAATTTATACTGCATCTGAAGATTTATAATTAGTTTAACATTTTATATAAATAATTTACCTATATGAAAGAATTCTCAGTTAATAATTCTTTTCATTTCTTTATTAATATATGGTTTTCTATATTTTCTGAATCTACTTTCAGATCTTGATGAAGAATTGATGAAGTAGATCAACGTCATCAGCTATCGGAGTCCTCTTCAATTCCTTGAATGGTTCAGGAACAATTATGCTAGGTCAAAGTAAGTATTTGAAAATATTAGATGATTTTTAAATATGTATTTGCAATATGATTAGCTCTTACTTTTTCATATGCTTTTAGGGATTCCAGCCATGAAAAGAATATCGAAGCTGTCGCTATCTCATCACAAAAGGAAAAAGAGTAGGTGATGTTATTGATAATGTATATGAACGATACTGTGAATTTCTATTCAATATATATTAATATACGAATCCCTTATTTCAGGAATTGGCTACCTACAGTCGTGGAAGAAAGTGACGAGAATTCAAATTGTACTTCTAAATAATAAATCTAAAACTTAAATGTTTATATTTCGTTTTCAATTTGACCTTGGTAATTCTATTAGCATATTTCAATATCAGTGCCTATGAGTAAGCTGAATTGCACTAAAATATGGTTTAGAAGATAAAGGCTTTATCATTAATTTATTATTCATTAAGTTATAGTACAATTGCAGCATATCAAAGATTTATCATATTTTGTAATCTAGCCTGGTTAATTAATTACTTAAAGTTATTTATGTCATCTAACTACTTATTTATAAACTGACCTGATGAGATTACTTATTCAATCTAATCTATTAATTTACAACTGATAACCATATATCAATTCATCGGATCGAAAACATTTCAAAAAGCAAGGATAGGTCTAGGTGATCAATTATTTTTTAAAATTAAAATAGTATGCATATCACAGAAGTAAATGTAGAAAATAAATGTGAACATGTTAGATTTGGTCCTAGAAAATAAATATTCTAATCTAATTGATACCGGGACCTAACTCGAGATTATAATTTGATAGAGTAAATAAAGTGACTGAAAAAGTCTTGTAAAAAGTCTGGCTACTGCTAACCAGACCGATATTTCAACCTACACTATAATAGTTGATATACATTTACTTAGTTTACAAGTAGTTGATATAACCAACACGAGAAGATGATATAACCTACAGGCTACACGAGTAGTTGATATAACCTAACCGAGTAGTTGATATCACCTATACGAGTAGTTGATATCACCTATACGAGTAGTTAATGTAACCTACACGAGTAGTTGGTATAACCTACACGAGTAGTTGGTATAACCTACACAAGCAGTTGGTATAACCTACACGAGTAGTTGGTATAACCTACACGAGTAGTTGGTATAACACATAGGAGTGATTGGAGAAACATACACAAGTAGTTGATGTAACCTTGTTCTGTAGTTGTTTTAACCATTACATATAATTGGTTCAACCATCACGAGCAGTTTTGACTATCACAGGTAGTTGTTGTGACCATCGGGAATTAAAAATAATCAACTCACATATGTGTTGTTTTAACCAACGTCAATTTAACTCATATTAAATAGTACCTGCAACTCACCACGTAGGTAGGCGCACAGATAAACCATAAAATTTAGTCAAAACAAATCAAATATGATTTGATTCAACTAATCCTTTCTCTGTGTGTAAGCAAAATTTACCTTGATATGCAACTAACGAATATATATTTAGAAGTATGTAGGTATTTTAGAAGACCGTTGGAAAACCTATTCACGGTTCGATATTGAAAAGTTTCATAAATTGATATTAGAAAATGCCTTTTTATTTTATCCTCACGACTTTTCAACGTTTTCAACATTAAATTAAAAAAATACCCGTTTTATAAATTCGTTAATACTGTGACTGAACTTGATCATAAAAAGCATAATTGAGCAAAAAAAAAAAAAGAATTTAAAGCATATTTTAAAGGAATATTAAGCATATTTTAAATGAAAATAAAGCATATTTTAAAGGAATAAAGAGCATATTTCAGAGCTTGAAGGTCCCCCCCCCCCAAGCAATTTTTTTTATTGCTTAAATCAACGAAATTAATGTTTCTTATCATTTTACTGTAAACCCCATAAAATTTGATAGCATATTTTTAATTTTATATGCTTTTAAAGATTTTTATAATCCAAACTCTACTACAAAACCTACTTTACTCCCGACTTTCTAATTTTCAGTCTGAAGAAGAAGAATGTACACCATTTGTTTCGATTTTCAACTAGGTATTTGGTTTAATAAATCTATTTATTATTCGTTTAAAGGTTTAAATTCGGATAACTTATTATAGAAACGTTTATATACTTTTTAGAAACAATTATTATCTTGTTGCATTGTTTGTTTAAGAATCTAAATTTGAAATCAAAACAAAGAGTGTACAATCTTCTTTCTCTGCGTCAGGTTGGAGATTCGCTCGATTGTTGCTCACATAGTATTAAAAAACTTTAAAAGCAAATAATAAAATATATTCAGAACCGAATTGTATGCGGTTAATGGAATAATGACCGTAGACTTTAGTTCTATAATACAATGTGATAAACTTTTTTTTCCCCGGAGCCTGGAAAGGACCTTTAAAAGGATATAGGTATTTAAAGCACATGGAGAATATACATTTCTTGAGAGTATTAAGCATATTTCAAAGAGATTTAAGAGAATATTGTCACCACCCTAATGATGATGATGATGCGAGAAGAAAGTGAACACTAATTATCACTTGATTCATAAATAAAAGAAGCTATATCTAATTTAATTATGTATACAAAATAGGTACTATAATTGTTGTACCGGCATCGCTTGACAGTGTTTGATTTCTTCAGCTTTCCGCCATTCAGTGGATTATTCTAAGCTCAAATAATTTTTGCATTTCATTCTCTAATACGGTACGTAGCATCTATCTAGTTGAGGAGAGATGCTTGATATGTGGAGAGGTAGGACAGGTGGAGGATTTGTTGCACTTTGTGTTGGATTGTGGAGAGCTGGAGGAGGAGAGGAGAGAGGCTTTTGAGCTGCAGAGACCGAGGGTGGAGGCACTGGAGGGGAGACAGGCTGTTGTTGGAGACTTTTTGTTTGGAGAGGAGGGAAGAAGAAAGAAAAGCGAAATTTTGATGAAAATGTGGAGGAAGAGGAGGGTGATAGAAAGAAGAGAAGAGTGAACTGGATGAAGACTGGGGATAATGAAGCCGATGAGAAGGCGCATTAGAAGATAAACTGACTGACTGACTGTTAATGCTTTGTGGTCTCTTTACACTTTACTCTTATAACTTCCTTTTAATAATATACCTAAATAATTGGTCTGTGATTGATTGCGCAGCCCAGGACTAAACTCAAATGAAGGTTTTCTTTCGATATATCAAATCAAATAGTTTATTATTAACTCAACATGTTCAGAAACATGTTACGTTGCCTTTATCTTTGCCTCTTTGGTTAAAATTGGGTGTCACTTGTTATAGGCCAGCGGGTAAGTTTCTAATTATCAGACGTTTCCATGGGAAAATCACCATTTTCATTTTGGTGAATATGTGGACATTGTGGAGGAGGCCAAGTAATAAAGCATGTCCCCAAGTAATGAAGCATGTCCAAACTCGCCATTTTAATGGCGAGTTTGTGACAATTATTTTGAGCCCTTCAATTGCAAATGGCGAGTTTTATCTATTTTTCTCCTATGCTACAATGTTATTTTGGAGAGAATTTATGAAAATTTGATCATTTTGGAGAGAATTTGTTGAATTTTGGAGAGAGCTGGAGAGACAAATGGCAAGTTTATGAGACATACTATTTTACTTGGGCATGTCCAAACTCGCCATTTTAATGGCGAGTTTGTGACAGTTATTTTGAGCCCTACAATTGCAAATGGCGAGTTTTATCTATTTTTCTCCTATGCTACAATGTTATTTTGGAGAGAATTTATGAAAAATTGATCATTTTGGAGAGAATTTGTTTAATTTTGGAGAGAGCTGGAGAGACAAATGGTGAGTTTATGAGACATACTATTTTACTTGGGGAGGAGGTCCGAGGAGACTCAGGAGAGCCAGTCTGTAATTGGTGCACAAAATTCCACTGACTTTTTGAAAAAGCTGAAAAAATCCACCATAAATTTCAAGTAATTTAGCTGATCCACCAACATTTTACCCATTTTTCCACCAAAAATTAATGGTAACATAGCCAGTCTGCAGAATATGGAACATTTTTCCAAGACTCTCTGCGGGAGTTTTTGATTGAATTTTAGAAATTTGAGATCTCTGCGGGAGATCTTGAATTAATTCCTATGTTACCATCCAAGTGAAATTGTATGTCTCATAAACTCACCATTTGTCTCTCCAGCTCTCTCCAAAATTCAACAAATTCTCTCCAAAATGATCAAATTATCATAAATTCTCTCCAAAATAACATTGTAGCATAGGAGAAAAATAGAAAAAACTCGCCATTTGCAATTGAAGGGCTCAAAATAACTGTCACAAACTCGCCATTAAAATGGCGAGTTTGGACATGCTTTATTACTTGGGTTACCATTAATTTAGCTGCGGCCAAGTAAAATAGTATGTCTCATAAACTCGCCATTTGTCTCTCCAGCTCTCTCCAAAATTCAACAAATTTTCTCCAAAATTATCAAATTTTCATAAATTCTCTTCAAAATAACATTGTAGCATAGGAGAAAAATAGATAAAACTCGCCATTTGCAATTGAAAGGCTCAAAATAAGTTTAAATAACTGTCACAAACTCGCCATTAAAATGGCGAGTTTGGACATGCTTTATTACTTGGAGCTGCGGGAGATTTTGAATTAATTTCTATGTTACCATTAATTTAGCTGCCTAAGCTGCGGGAGATTCTGAATCTGGGCACTAACTAAAATGCGGAAAAAAAAACGTGAGCGTGCACGCTCACGTCACTTAGTATTGACTAAAACACGGAAAATGGAATTTGCGTGCACGCCCACGCAACTAAGTTGACTAAAACATGGAAAAGTGGAATTTCATGGAATTTCTTGGCGTGCACGCTCACGCAACTGTCTAAAACGCGGAAAAATTGAAATTATTGGCGTGCACGCTCACGCAACTGTCTAAAATGCGGGAAAAAAGAATTTGCGTGCACGCTCACGCAACTGTCAAATATTTTTGACTCAAATATTTTTGACTCAAATATTTTTGACTCAAATATTTTTGACTCAAATATTTTTGACTCAAATATTTTTGACTCAAATATTTTTGACTCAAATATTTTTGACTCAAATATTTTTGACTCAAATATTTTTGACTCAAATATTTTTGACTCAAATATTTCTGACTCAAATATTTCTGACTCAAATATTTTTGACTCAAATATTTTTGACTCAAATATTTTTGACTCAAATATTTTTGACTCAAATATTTCTGACTCAAATATTTCTGACTCAAATATTTTTGACTCAAAAATTTTTGACTCAAAAATTTTTGACTCAAAAATTTTAGACTCAAAAATTTTAGACTCAAAAATTTTAGACTCAAATATTTTAGACTCAAATATTTTGACTCATATATTTTGACTCAAATATTTTGACTCAAATATTTTGGCTCAAATATTTTGGCTCAAATATTTTGGCTCAAATATTTTGGCTCAAATATTTTGGCTCAAATATTTTGACTCAAATATTTTTGACTCAAATATTTTTGACTCAAATATTTTTGACTCAAATATTTTTGACTCAAATATTTTGAATCAAATATTTTGAATCAAATATATTCTTTAAAGATATATATTTTTAATTAATATTATTTTTTTCTTTTACTATTGATAACCCATTATTTTTATGGGAAGTACACTATAGTTAGTGAAATTGAAATATAAATTAGCGTGACGATATATTAATTTTATAATATAATTTTGAACGGAATTATGTGATGCATGAAAGGAACGTGTGTCACGCAACTTAATTAGCACAATGATGACAGAAAATATAAATTGGTGTGACAATATCAATTGTATAATTTACTATTGTATGGAATTATGTGTTGGCGTGATAGAAACGTGCAGCCCGCTGCTTAGTGAAAAGATAACCAAAATTATAAATTAGCCTGACAATATCAATTG
>CANNZV010001176.1:175724-276063 GCA_947561585.1 Caprella mutica | reverse complement strand
GACTAAATTAAAATTATTGTCATTTTGTGTTTAATCAAAGGTCTTACCAATGGGAAAAATATTATAAATTCTCACTCACTGACACCATCCCTCTCATCCCTCTCTCTCTCACCACCCCACTCATCTCTCTCTCTCTCTCACCACCCCACTCATCCCACTCCAATACCCTCCATTTCTGTTTACTTTCCGTGCCTCGAATCAATCAGCTGTTATTATTATTCTGCTAACTCCTTCCAAAAACATTTGCCTAGATAATTGCCTAAGTATTTGTCTAGATAATTGCCTAGGTATTTACCTAGATAATTGCCTAAGTATTTGTCTAGATAATGGTCTAGGAGTTTGCTTTGTTATTTGTCAAGATAATTGCCTAGATAATTGCCTAGATAATTGCCTAGGTATTTACCTAGATAACTGCCTAAGTATTTGTCTAGATAATTGTCTAGGAGTTTGCTTTGTTATTTGTCTAGATAATTACCTAGATAATTGCCTAGGTATTTACCTAGATAATTGCCTAGTTATTTGTCTACATCATTGCCTATGTATTTGCCTAGATAATTGCCTAGGTATTTGCCTAGATAATTGACTAGGTATTTGCCTAGATAATTGCCTAGGTATTTGCCTAGATAATTACCTAGGTATTTTTTTAATTCTCTTCATAGTGAAATTAAAAAGAAAATACCGGCACATACATTTATGACGTCATCAGACAAAGGGTATGAATTAATCCGACCAAATTATTTTCTGACATATAATTAAAATAAAGTAAAAATAGTAGTTTGGTAGTAAGGGTTTACACTCTATTACCGGACACTTTTAAATGTGATAAAATTATTATATCACTATAGTGACACTCTGATAGTATTATACTACATTATCGAAACCATTCATAAACACTATAGTTTAAAAGCATAACTATATTCATTCAGTTACAGTAGAACTCCTCTATAGTGAAATACTGTATACTGAATGTAGTGTCTTGAATAAGGAAGTAGCGTCTTTATTGAATTATTTCTTTAGTCTGCCATTAAATGGCCATTAGTTTTCTATAACTGATGGCCTTTCATGGCAGACTAAAGAAAATTTGTACACTATAGAGGCTACTTTCTTACTCTAGGAGAGCACATTCACTATATTTAGAGTCTTTCATTTCACTTTGAACAATAATCTTTACCAGGTTACTGTTAACAAATAACAAATAGATGTAACAATAGAGTTAATAAAACCAATTGATATCTTTGAAAGAGTATCGAAATTAACAAAAAATAATTCACTCCAACCACAATAAATTGACTGGCTGATATAGTCACATTAAAATATTAAAGTCAATGTAAACAGTAGAAATAAGCATTAATTTCTCTAGCGTTAATTCTTCACAAAAACATTTTCTAGTCAGAGTCTGAAGAGGAATTGATTCCAAGTGGAATTAGATATTCCTGATCTGGCTCCTGGGAATCTTATTCGGGTATTTTGGGAAAGAGTAATCGGGTATTTTGGAGAAGGAGAAATCGGGTATTTTGGAAAAGGAGTAATCGGGTATTTTGGAGAAGGAGTAATCGGGTATTTTGAGAAAGAGTAATCGGGTATTTTGGGAAAGAGTAATCGGGTATTTTGGGAAGGAGTAATCGGGTATTTTGGGAAGGAGTAATCGGGTATTTTGGGAAAGAGTAATCGGGTATTTTAGGAAAGAGTAATCGGGTATTTTGGGAAAGAGTAATCGGGTATTTTGGGAAGGAGTAATCGGGTATTTTGGGAAGGAGTAATCGGGTATTTTGGGAAGGAGTAATCGGGTATTTTGGGAAAGAGTAATCGGGTATTTTGGGAAAGAGTAATCGGGTATTTTGGGAAAGAGTCATCGGGTATTTTGGGAAAGAGTAATCGGGTATTTTGGGAAAGAGTAATCGGGTATTTTGGGAAAGAGTAATCGGGTATTTTGGGAAAGAGTAATCGGGTATTTTGGGAAAGAGTAATCGGGTATTTTGGGAAGGAGTAATCGGGTATTTTGGGAAAGAGTAATCGGGTATTTTGGGAAAGAGTAATCGGGTATTTTGGGAAAGAGTAATCGGGTATTTTGGGAAAGAGTAATCGGGTATTTTGGGAAGGAGTAATCGGGTATTTTGGGAAAGAGTAATCGGGTATTTTGGGAAAGAGTAATCGGGTATTTTGGGAAGGAGTAATCGGGTATTTTGGGAAGGAGTAATCGGGTATTTTGGGAAAGAGTAATCGGGTATTTTGGGAAAGAGTAATCGGGTATTTTGGGAAGGAGTAATCGGGTATTTTGGGAAGGAGTAATCGGGTATTTTGGGAAGGAGTAATCGGGTATTTTGAGAAAGAGTAATCGGGTATTTTGGGAAAGAGTAATCGGGTATTTTGGGAAAGAGTAATCGGGTATTTTGGGAAAGAGTAATCGGGTATTTTGGGAAGGAGTAATCGGGTATTTTGGGAAGGAGTAATCGGGTATTTTGGGAAAGAGTAATCGGGTATTTTGGGAAAGAGTAATCGGTTATTTCGGGAAGGAGTAATCGGGTATTTTGGGAAGGAGTAATCGGGTATTTTGGGAAAGAGTAATCGGGTATTTTGTTAAAGAGTAATCGGGTATTTTGGGAAAGAGTAGTCGGGTATTTTGGGAAAGAGTAATCGGGTATTTTGGGAAAGAGTAATCGGGTATTTTGGGAAAGAGTAATCGGTTATTTCGGGAAGGAGTAATCGGGTATTTTGGGAAAGAGTAATCGGGTATTTTGGGAAAGAGTAATCGGGTATTTTGGGAAAGAGTAATCGGGTATTTTGGGAAAGAGTAATCGGGTATTTTGGGAAAGAGTAATCGGGTATTTTGGGGAGGAGTAATTGGGTATTTTGGGGAGGAGTAATCGGGTATTTTGGGAAGGAGTAATCGGGTATTTTGGGAAGGAGTAATCGGGTATTTTGGGAAGGAGTAATCGGGTATTTTGGGAAAGAGTAATCGGGTATTTTGGGAAAGAGTAATCGGGTATTTTGGGAAGGAGTAATCGGGTATTTTGGGAAAGAGTAATCGGGTATTTTGGGAAAGAGTAATCGGGTATTTTGGGAAACAGTAATCGGGTATTTTGGGAAAGAGTAATCGGGTATTTTGGGAAGGAGTAATCGGGTATTTTGGGAAGGAGTAATCGGGTATTTTGGGAAGGAGTAATCGGGTATTTTGGGAAGGAGTAATCGGGTATTTTGGGAAGGAGTAATCGGGTATTTTGGGAAGGAGTAATCGGGTATTTTGGGAAGGAGTAATCGGGTATTTTGGGAAGGAGTAATCGGGTATTTTGGAGAAGGAGTAATCGGGTATTTTGGGAAACAGTAATCGGGTATTTTGGGGAGGAGAAATCGGGTATTTTGGGGAGGAGTAATCGGGTATTTTGGGAAACAGTAATCGGGTATTTTGGGAAACAGTAATCGGGTATTTTGGGAAGGAGTAATCGGGTATTTTGGGAATGAGTAATCGGGTATTTTGGGAAGGAGTAATCGGGTATTTTGGGAAGGAGTAATCGGGTATTTTGGGAAGGAGTAATCGGGTATTTTGGGAAGGAGTAATCGGGTATTTTGGGAAGGAGTAATCGGGTATTTTGGGAAGGAGTAATCGGGTATTTTGGGAAGGAGTAATCGGGTATTTTGGGAAGGAGTAATCGGGTATTTTGGAGAAGGAGTAATCGGTTATTTCGGGAAGGAGTAATCGGGTATTTTGGGAAAGAGTAATCGGGTATTTTGGGAAAGAGTAATCGGGTATTTTGGGAAAGAGTAATCGGGTATTTTGGGAAAGAGTAATCGGGTATTTTGGGAAAGAGTAATCGGGTATTTTGGGGAGGAGTAATTGGGTATTTTGGGGAGGAGTAATCGGGTATTTTGGGAAGGAGTAATCGGGTATTTTGGGAAGGAGTAATCGGGTATTTTGGGAAGGAGTAATCGGGTATTTTGGGAAAGAGTAATCGGGTATTTTGGGAAAGAGTAATCGGGTATTTTGGGAAGGAGTAATCGGGTATTTTGGGAAAGAGTAATCGGGTATTTTGGGAAAGAGTAATCGGGTATTTTGGGAAACAGTAATCGGGTATTTTGGGAAAGAGTAATCGGGTATTTTGGGAAGGAGTAATCGGGTATTTTGGGAAGGAGTAATCGGGTATTTTGGGAAGGAGTAATCGGGTATTTTGGGAAGGAGTAATCGGGTATTTTGGGAAGGAGTAATCGGGTATTTTGGGAAGGAGTAATCGGGTATTTTGGGAAGGAGTAATCGGGTATTTTGGGAAGGAGTAATCGGGTATTTTGGAGAAGGAGTAATCGGGTATTTTGGGAAACAGTAATCGGGTATTTTGGGGAGGAGAAATCGGGTATTTTGGGGAGGAGTAATCGGGTATTTTGGGAAACAGTAATCGGGTATTTTGGGAAACAGTAATCGGGTATTTTGGGAATGAGTAATCGGGTATTTTGGGAAGGAGTAATCGGGTATTTTGGGAAGGAGTAATCGGGTATTTTGGGAAGGAGTAATCGGGTATTTTGGGAAGGAGTAATCGGGTATTTTGGGAAGGAGTAATCGGGTATTTTGGGAAGGAGTAATCGGGTATTTTGGGAAGGAGTAATCGGGTATTTTGGGAAGGAGTAATCGGGTATTTTGGGAAGGAGTAATCGGGTATTTTGGAGAAGGAGTAATCGGGTATTTTGGGAAACAGTAATCGGGTATTTTGGGGAGGAGAAATCGGGTATTTTGGGGAGGAGTAATCGGGTATTTTGGGAAACAGTAATCGGGTATTTTGGGAAACAGTAATCGGGTATTTTGGGAAGGAGTAATCGGGTATTTTGGGAAGGAGTAATCGGGTATTTTGAGAAAGAGTAATCGGGTATTTTGAGAAAGAGTAATCGGGTATTTTGGGAAAGAGTAATCGGGTATTTTGGGAAAGAGTAATCGGGTATTTTGGGAAGGAGTAATCGGGTATTTTGAGAAAGAGTAATCGGGGATTTTGAGAAAGAGTAATCGGGAATTTTGGGAAAGAGTAATCGGGTATTTTGAGAAAGAGTAATCGGGTATTTTGAGAAAGAGTAATCGGGTATTTTGGGAAGGAGTAATCGGGTATTTTGTATAACTTCAATAATACTAATAAATAATTTGATGAAACACATCTATTCTAACATCAAATTAAATACCAAACATTTTTAAGTTATGGGAAACAACCTTTAGCGAATATGCCGACTACAACACCACCTTCCGCATTCTGCGAAGATAATAAGTATATAGAGAGGCTGTTATTTGTTTTGCAATCCTTGCAACGCAAATAATTAATATAGTTTGCATGTATAATTGATATGTTGTTTTGCAACATCTTGCCAATAAGTGATATCCATCAGACGTCAGTTTGTTGTGTGGCCGACGTAAAAACAATATCTAAAAAAATCAACTTTCCAGTAAACGACGTTGCCATAAAGTTACCAACGTAAGCCAGCATTCGGCGTGGATCAAATTTTATGCAAAAAGGATAAAAAAGTCCATGGTATTTAAAAATAATTTTTCATTAAGTTTACTCACTGTAGTGACGCAGTTACTCACTGTAGTGACGCAGTTACTCAGTGTAGTGACGCAGTTACTCACTGTAGTGACGCAGTTACTCACTGTAGTGACGCAGTTACTCACTGTAGTGACGCAGTTACTCACTGTAGTGACGCAGTTACTCACTGTAGTGACGCAGTTACTCACTGTAGTGACGCAGTTACTCAGTGTAGTGACGCAGTTACTCACTGTAGTGACGCAGTTACTCACTGTAGTGACGCAGTTACTCAGTGTAGTGACGCAGTTACTCACTGTAGTGACGCAGTTACTCACTGTAGTGACGCAGTTACTCACTGTAGTGACGCAGTTACTCAGTGTAGTGACGCAGTTACTCACTGTAGTGACGCAGTTACTCACTGTAGTGACGCAGTTACTCAGTGTAGTGACGCAGTTACTCAGTATAATGACGCAGTTACTCACTGTAGTGACGCAGTTACTCATTGTAGTGACGCAGTTACTCACTATAGTGACGCAGTTACTCAGTGTAGTGACGCAGTTACTCAGTATAGTGACGCAGTTACTCACTGTAGTGACGCAGTTACTCACTGTAGTGACGCAGTTACTCACTGTAGTGACGCAGTTACTCACTGTAGTGACGCAGTTACTCACTGTAGTGACGCAGTTACTCACTGTAGTGACGCAGTTACTCACTGTAGTGACGCAGTTACTCACTGTAGTGACGCAGTTACTCACTGTAGTGACGCAGTTACTCACTGTAGTGACGCAGTTACTCACTGTAGTGACGCAGTTACTCACTGTAGTGACGCAGTTACTCACTGTAGTGACGCAGTTACTCACTGTAGTGACGCAGTTACTCAGTGTAGTGACGCAGTTACTCAGTGTAGTGACGCAGTTACTCACTGTAGTGACGCAGTTACTCACTGTAGTGACGCAGTTACTCACTGTAGTGACGCAGTTACTCACTGTAGTGACGCAGTTACTCAGTATAGTGACGCAGTTACTCAGTGTAGTGACGCAGTTATTCAGTGTAGTGACGCAGTTATTCAGTGTAGTGACGCAGTTACTCACTGTAGTGACGCAGTTACTCACTGTAGTGACGCAGTTACTCAGTATAGTGACGCAGTTACTCAGTGTAGTGACGCAGTTATTCAGTGTAGTGACGCAGTTACTCAGTGTAGTGACGCAGTTATTTTTTTATTTTACTCATTTTTTTCCATTTTATTTTTCCTCTTTTTTAAAGTGCCGGAAGTGCTAATGAATTAAAATGAAAATGACATTCATTTCAAACTTTAAAAATTGACTCAAATAATATAGTGTATCATAATTTAACTTATGAATATTACATCAAAATGCCTATCATATTATAATTCTACGTACGTGTTCTTTCTTCAGTTATTCAATTAATTAGTTCGTTAATATTTAAGTAATTATATATAAACAAAGTGAGTAGGTATAATATTACAAACTAAATATTTTGTTGTATTTTAATGTATTAGTTCGTTGGTAGGTGACTTTATTCATGAAGCCACTTTTCTTTCTGACTGCTTCTTCCAGTCCCTTGTTTTTAATTTCCCTTTGGTCTTTGATTCCGAAGCAGACGTCAAACCCCCACTACATGAATAAATTAATTATATTTTCAATGTGTATTGTATATGTTCCTTTTTTTCAGTATATAATTTAACACTAATTCTTTGCGTTATATAGAAAAAATATCAATTTAGTGAAAAAATATTTAGTAATTGAGTACATTTCTCATTGCGTGGAATTTCAAACAGTTCTGCTAGTCTGTTTCGTTGATATTTCATTTGTTAAATTTCATTGTTTTTCACTTTTCTAGTTTAAAACTCCCAAGTAACAATTTATTCGGTGCAACATTGCCAAACATATTCCCAATATTATAACAACATTGTCCCAATATTGTAACAGCATTGTCCCAATATTGTTACAACATTGTCCCAATATTGTAACAGCATTGTCCCAATATTGTTACAACATTGTCCCAATATTATAACAACATTGTCCCAATATTATAACAACATTGTCCCAATATTGTAACAACATTGTCCCAATATTGAAACAACATTGTCCCAATATTGAAACAACATTGTCCCAATATTATAACAACATTGTCCCAATATTATAACAACATTGTCCCAATATTATAACAACATTGTCCCAATATTATAACAACATTGTCCCAATATTGTAACAGCATTGTCCCAATATTGTAACAACATTGTCCCAATATTATAACAGCATTGTCCCAATATTATAACAGCATTGTCCCAATATTATAACAGCATTGTCCCAGTATTGTAAGAGCATTGTCCCAATATTGTAACAGCATTGTCCCAATATTGTAACATCATTGTCCCAATATTGTAACAGTATTGTCCCAATATTGTAACAGCATTGTCCCAATATTGTAACAGCATTGTCCCAATTTTGTTACTATACTGTCCTAGTATTGTAATGACATTGTCCCAATTTTGTTACTATACTGTCCTAGTATTGTAATGACATTGTCCCAATTTTGTTACTATACTGTCCTAGTATTGTAATGACATTGTCCCAATTTTGTTACTATACTGTCCTAGTATTGTAATGACATTGTCCCAATATTGTTACAACATTATGTTATTTTTTTATTATAAAGTAACTCTAAAATTAATTTACAAGTTAAATGGACTTTTCACTTTTCTATGGAAAACTATTAAATTTGAATTTATTTTTCTAAATTTTGAAGAATTTTTTCCTATAGAAAAGGTATTTCAGAAAAGGTTATTTTTACCCACATAATAAAGAGTTGCTTTAATTTAATGCACATTTGCATATAATTGTAAAAGACAACAATTCAACGTATTTGTATTAAGTCTAAAAGTTCCTAATACTAGTGTACGCGTGCTGTCAAAAATGACGGTATTTTCACTAAACCAATTTTATGTTCACTGATGATAGCTCAATTTATGTAATAATTATTATCCCTGATTACGCTTCTACTTCAATATTTTCAACTGAATAAAATGATATTTAATTTAATTATTGAAACCATTAAGTGATACTAAAATAATTTGCTATCAGTTGCTTGGCAAGCGTACTATTAAGTTAGTGTGACGGACAGACAGACAGCCTCTCCTATTATTCTATTTATGTAAAAAATTATTGTCAACATTTTTCTTCTCGTTTAAATGGAAAAAAATTGTCTTAAAAAAAGTCAACATTAATATTTATTTTTGTATTTAAATTTTTTTTTTTCAGGTTTTCAGCGAATCAAAGGGCGGCCAAAGACACGGAGTACCCCGCCTACGGGGTGACAGGCCCCAGCAGAGAACTGTCCCCCGGTGGTTCTAGTGGTGGTGATAGAACTCTAGCACACTCGGCCCACATGTACCACTACCAACAACAGAAGAACCAGATGATAGCCATTGATAAGTGAGCACCGATAATGGGGCCTGTGAACGATAATTAGCAGTCCCTGATTTATAATCTTATAACCGATATTTGTTCCTTAGATAATTACCTGAAATTGGTTCATAAGTAAACGTTAATCGGTGCTTATAACCGATAAGCTTTCTTTTTGTTTTATGGTATCAATGATACCTGCAGGTATCATTGATACCAATAAAGGTGAAAAAATAAATAAATACTATCATATTATTTTTTCTTACATAACCAAGGATGTGAAACTGCCCGATTATTCGTAATTTACAATATCATTTTATAAGATTTTGTTCAGACAAATATCAATTTTATTATCAGTTGACTGTTTCATATTAGAATGTTTTAGGCTCCTCTCTTTCAACTGAAATTTCGTAGTGCAAATCTACTGGTATGTATTAACTCCACTGCTCCTCATTAATATCTCCTCCCTCATCAGGTCGACGGGAGGAGCAGCGGAAGGCGCCTCTGACGGAGACTCTGAGGAGGAAGATTGTGAGGAGAGGGACTACACTGTCTATGAGTGTCCTGGCCTAGCACCTGTGAGTACATAGGGACCTAGTGCTTACCTAGAGGACCTATTCTTTACCTAGGGGACCTAGTGAATACCTAGAGGACATAGTCTTTACCTAAGGAACATAGTCTTTACCTAGGAGACCTAGTGGTTACTAAGACTTTAAAAGTCACCTCGGGCATGACGTTCAAACATCAGATTACAGACATACACTACACCTGACATACACTACACCTGCAATACACTACACCTGTCATACACTACACCTGCCATACACTACACCTGCCTTACACTACACCTGCCATACAATACACCTGCCATACAATACACCTGTCATACACTACACCTGCCATACACTACACCTGCCATACACTACACCTGCCATACACTACACCTACCATACACTACACCTGCCATACACTACACCTGCCATACACTACACCTGCCATACACTACACCTGTCATACACTACACCTGCCATACACTACACCTGCCTTACACTACACCTGCCATACAATACACCTGCCATACAATACACCTGTCATACACTACACCTGCCATACACTACACCTGCCATACACTACACCTGCCATACACTACACCTGCCATACACTACACCTGCCATACACTACACCTGCCATACACTACACCTGTCATACACTACACCTGCCATACACTACACCTGCCATACACTACACCTGCCATACACTACACCTGCCTTACACTACACCTGCCATACACTACACCTGCCATACAATACACCTGTCATACACTACACCTGCCATACACTACACCTGCCATACACTACACCTGCCATACACTACACCTGCCATACAATACACCTGTCATACACTACACCTGTCATACACTACACCTGCCATACACTACACCTGCCATACACTACACCTGTCATACACTACACCTGCCTTACACTACACCTGCCTTACACTACACCTGCCTTACACTACATCCACCTCTTCTCCTCACTCTTGAACTCTTTACTCTACGAATACATACACACCAATTTTACAAAGAGAGCTCTGGCTTCCTCTACCCTTAACGGGTTGTTACTTGGTTCCTTGTATCCGGACGTGGCTCCTTGCGAGTGTCAATTGTCTTGATGGAATAGGTTCAACCTATCCTGTCTGAAAAGTGGACATCACCTTTCCTTACCCTCTTACACACAGGATTGGGAGATCCGACTCTGACCGGTGTGAGTCGTTCTTACCGGTCAACGGACAGTCCGTCTTACACATACTCACACAATGTCCATCCCTACAACTACACAGGACTGTGTAGTTGTAGGCAGTTGTTAACTTCCTGAGTGATGTAGGTGTCCACTAGGTCCACACATTGCCTCGGTGGGTGACACTCGGTGTGCCTCTTGCCACCTTTCCGTCCTGGCCAATCAACAACAACAGCAACAAGTAGTTACCTAAAGGACCTAGTGGTTACCTAGTCCTAGAGGACCTAGTGGTTACCTAGTCCTAGAGGACCTAGTGGTTACCTAGTCCTAGAGGACCTAGTGGTAACCTAGTCCTAGAGGACCTAGTGGTTACCTAGTCCTAGAGGACCTAGTGGTTACCTAGTATAAACTTGAGGACATTTAAAATAACATCAGTTCTTCATCACGATTTGTTTTGCTTCCTTTTCATTCCTATCAGATCTCTAAATATTTAGTAACAGTAACACTAATTATCTTTTACTTTTCTCTTCCAGATGGGGGAGATGATTGTCCCCAACCCCATGTACCCCACTGAGGACGGCACCCCCAATGAGGGGGATTTGAGGGAGAAAGAAGAGGAGTAGAGAACTGGCGTGACGTCACCACAACAGATGACGTCACTAAAACCGAATGACGTCACCACAACAGGATGACGTCACTATAACGTAAATTTGGTTTGAATGTTCTCGGGGACAGAAAGAAGGTTTATTTTGAATGGAACTTCGAGTTTATTTATTTAAAAGACTAAAATTTATCGGATTGATTTATATTGAAGTGAAATTAGATCAAATTTAACTTTAAATAATGTTATAATAATTAATAACAAAGTAATTATATCAATGGGATTATTATTACAATTTATATGGATATTGTAACGATGTCAGGGGGTATAGTAAAATAATTATTTTAAAATAACTATGAAATACCATCATTTTTTTAAAACTGTTGGTCATTTTATTGCGGACTGAAGAAAATTTGTTTACTATACGTGGTAATTCTCTTACTCAGGACTCTACATTCACTATAGAAAAGTTCTACATTATCCTCTATATTCTGCCATTGCTAAAAAGGTCATTTTAACATCAATTTAATTATTTTGTTTCAGGATAATAAAAAAGTTAAAAATTAAAATCCAATCTTGATAATTCCTTGATTAAATAAATATTAATTAGATATGTTTCGTATACATAATAATATCTTTTTATTTATAATTTTCAGGGGGATGATGTAATTAATATATTATAATGAATAATTAATATGCAAAATGACTGATAGAAGGTAAATTTTTAGGATAATCATTAATTTTAATATCGTTTAATTATTTTTTAAAAATGGGCTAATATTTTTTTATATCTCTGTTTTCTTTTTATATATTATAATTAAAATATAATAAAAATTTATTGGGATCTACGAGGTTTACTAAATTTTTTCTATTAGATTGAATAATTTATAGTTAAGATGTGTACAAACATTATATTTAATTCGCCTTTACTTTATTAGTTTTTTTAACAGAATTAATTATAACAATAATGGTTATTTTAATACAGTATTAATTAATAAATCTAGTCAAGCAGAATTTCAAGCTTATATATACTGATTTTTTGCGCATAAAGATGCGCACATCATGATGCGCAAGTTGAAAAAAATTAATTATGAAATAAATATAAAAAAATTTCAATAAAATTTTTTAAAATAATAATTTTATTTACATATTTTTTTCAATTATGAATTTTCAACAATAAAATTTCCGTTAATTTAAAAATGCGCAAAATAGGATCTTGTCAAATGCGCATGCGAAAAATGCGCAAAAGATAAATCTATTGGAATATATGTTGCGCATTTATTTGAGGACTTCCATAATATGCACATATATATATTGTATACATTGCACTCGTGTGTATTGAAATCTTGGGAGTTTTTATTTCCATAACAGGACAATTATATATTAATTAATTGATTTATTAAACTAATTGAGACTTAAATTACTAATTGCCTTGGTAAAATAAGAACAAGAACTATTAGTTATAATAAAGGAATTTGTAACAAAATTATACCAAGAGTAACCTTGATCTAATTTGTGTAACTTCTATGAATTAGTTAGAAGTAGTTCTATATTTTCTTATTCTCTTCACTATATAATATCTCTGTATGTAAACTCATTGTCGTAGATTATTTTTGTGAGCTGCTCCAATGTATTGATTGAATGTCTACCTATTCGAATTACAGCTTTCTGTGTGCTGAAACACCTAAGGTAATGTTTAAACGGATTCAAAGGTGTCCTGGATTAATTCTTAGTTTGTATTTACTGTCAGGATATATTTCTAATTGGAAATGAAC
Organism: Caprella mutica; assembly: GCA_947561585.1. Lineage (NCBI taxonomy): Eukaryota > Metazoa > Arthropoda > Malacostraca > Amphipoda > Caprellidae > Caprella > Caprella mutica. The sequence continues at coordinate 263,034 of CANNZV010001176.1, read as the reverse complement.
AGCAGAGTAAAATTTTGAATTGAAAATGAACAACAGAGTAAAATTTTGAATTGAAAATGAACACCAGAGTAAAATTTTCAATTGAGAATGAACACCAGAGTAAAATTTTGAATTGAAAATGAACACCAGAGTAAAATTTTGAATTGAGAATGAACACCAGAATTAAATTTTGAATTGAAAATGAACAACAGAGTGCAATTTTGAATTTTTAATTGAGAATGAACACCAGAGTAAAATTTTGAATTGAGAATGAACAACAGAGTAAAATTTTCAATTGAGAATGAACACCAGAGTAAAATTTTCAATTGAAAATGAACACCAGAGTAAAATCTATTTCCAAATTGATTTTAACCTGATATTTGTTTCTTTAGTAACTGTTTTACTATCTAACTACATATATTATAATTAAATCACATTCAATTTGACAGTAGACTTTTCTACGATATTTAGTTTTATCTAATAGATATGAGGCTATAATTGTGTAGTAACCTTAGTAAATTGATGATTGTGTTATATCGTAGTTCATATTGAATGTTTTAGATTAAATGCGTATATTCAATAGTCATTATATACCGCATTTTAATCTATATTGTTTATTACAATATGAAGGTTTGCCATATCAGAGGTTTATAATTTAGTTTTAGTTGCTACAAATATACTTATTAAATTTAATAGAGTTTATTTAAATATATTTTAATATAATATATATATATTTATAATGTACTAAGAGCTTGTGTATCAGAGTACAGTCAGTTACACAAGAATGTGACCACCTTAAATGTATTATAGGTAGTACTGCATATTATTTGAAAAAAAACTATAGAACCATATAATATTTTAAATTGATTTTATGAATTTAAACCCTGGTCATTTAACCTTTTATTCTATAGCATACAGGGTAAACTTTTTTAACCTGCTTAAAAATATTAAATATTTTTAATTTCTGCGTTTTTTCGATTTTATTTCTATATATTCACTACATTTATTTAAACATGTAGTGTGCGTAGGTTTGTGTATTATCAGAAATATAACAAATATATAAATATATATAGGTACAGATGTCAGTGAATAAAAATATATTTCATGCTTTGTTTTATTATTAACTTATGACACTTAGTTAAAATATAATATTCCGGTACCAATATTCAAATTCAATATATAGAATTGTATTAAGAAAATAAATTAAACAATCCAATTTATTTGAAAATAACAATTCAAAACATAAAATTTAGAAATTAAACTAAGCATTTTTAAAACATCATTGCAGCTAACAAATCATAATATTTTATACGCCAATGGAAAGAAGAGAAATGTAGTTCAACTTTTATTTAAAAGTACCACGAGAACAATATTTCAAACCTTATTTCAACATGGCTGAATATTTATCCTCTTCGTTATACAGCAAGTTTCTTCTCACCGAAAGTGTTACTGCTGATAAACGCGCATTCAACATCAGGTTCGACACACCTAATGTTCCTTCTGTAACAGTTATTAAGTGGTGTGTCGAAAACTTCCAAACAACTGGTAACAATTCACTTCGAAAGCCGACTGTAAGACTAAGAACCGAAACGGACAGAGCAATGTCTCCGAATTAAGTAGTTTGACGAATTTCATAAGTAGGGGTTAGCTACGGTTCTGCTCGAAAATTCTCAAGAAAGTCCTATTGGTGAAACCCTACCAAATCCCAATTGTTCAAAAATTGCATTCAGCAGATTTAAAAAAAGAAAGCAACTTGCTTCATTGTTTATTGAAAAAAACTAACTAACTGAACCCTAATTTCGTGAAGAACTTATTATGTCAGATGAAACTCGCTTCTGTTTCTATTTATCTAACTGTAAACAAACAAAATTCAAGAGTTTGGACAAGTCGAAATGCTGAAAATATCCATACCCCACTCTTTCACCAATTTTAGTTGGTATACATGATACCTGGAGATATCATGTATACCAACTAAAATTTAAACGATTTATATTGTTTTTTCTTATATTATTGTTGAAAAAGTAGGAGGAGCTTAGCAAAAAGTCTGGTGGAAAGACTTAAAAAACCCTGCGTGTGTATGGCCCTTTACGGGTCAAAATTTGGTGCGCAGTCTCGGCGCATGAAGTTTTAGTTTCTTATATTTTGATGATCTACCGGTACCTATCCGTTCCTGATTTTTTTTTTGTATAGCAAGGTATACAGGAGCAACCTTACCACAACTGCAGACATCAAGGCAAACGTCATGGAATAAACAACAGAACTAATTATGCCATCAAAAGAATTAATGCATGAATATTTAGCAGTTCGTCGTAGCCATTTGGTGTCTGAAATTTTCGAAAAATAAAGTAGCTTTACATTTTTAAACGTCAACCTATTTTAAACAATAGTGACCGTTCATATCCTCTAACTTTTATTTAAATTTCTTAATTAACATTTTTAATGTTCAATAAATCTTAGTGTATTTTTTATGTTCCTTTATGAATTTTTAGTTGAGAGTGATAGCCATGTCTATCGACGTCCTTTTTTAAATGGAAATGTACCCCATCAGTGTTAGTTTTCCTTCCTATCCTTCAGTAGCCTTGTAAAACGTAGGAATTTAATTTTAAAATGGTATATTACTTTTCTATGTTAATCAATAAATTGATTAGGTTGAACACCATCCATTTTCGCCTCCCATTGGCTCAGCAGTGATGAAGTCATAAAATTAATTTAGGTTTTTAACGTCTGCTTCGGAACCAAAGGCCATATCGCTGATGTCAAAAGGAAATGAAGTACAAGGGACTGGAAGAAGCAGTCAGAAAGAAAAGTGTCTCCATGATTAAAGTCACCTACCAACAGTCGGTGACAATGCTCATGAATGCAGAAAAGTTACTCCATGAATATCGTCGATGAAAGAGGAAAATGAAGAGGTGAAGCCTACCTAATACAAATCTAAAACCTCGTAGTTGAAGAGCGTAACCCTAGCGCTATCCTCTAAAACTGCAAGTAGCGTTAAAAAAATGATAAACATGGTAAAAATGAAAAAAGACAATACATGATACAAATTACAACAGTTCGAGGCCCAAGGACGCCACCCCCCTTCTCTTCCATTCACCACAGACAGCTTCAGGATAGAGCCCCTGGGGGAAATTAATTTGAAATGAAAATCATATTCACTTCAACAATAATTTATTTACTCATACACAATAAAATGGTCTCTTTTAATAACTCCTAGTAACACATTTTATGCAATGGAGAATAACTACAATAATATTTCACTCATTTACAAATAAATAGTAAAGATAAAAAAAAGATCTAAACAGTACTAACAATATTTTCCTTCATTAAATAATTGATATTCTGATACAAACCAATAGTATAAATGACTTCTCTTTTAACATTGAGACTAAATATTAGTATGTAATATTAGCATTAACTTCTCTATACTAATTCCTTACTATTAACGGTTTAGGTTAGAATTAACAGATGTGTGTTAAATACCCGATGAAAATTTCAATAATTTAAAACTATTTAAATATATTCACAGTGCGACACTGAAAACTATATAATTTATCTTCTATTTTTAATTAATCAAAGATATATTATATATCTTTACCTTTTCTCCTCACTATGATTATATTTTAATATTCAGATGCGATTTTTAAATTTATATCTAAATTTTGAACGGTTTTCTTAACTCACATCTTTTAATAAAAACACTACCCTATATTTCGGCATCATACTATCCAATAGATAGTACTCGTACTATCAATCTATTAGACTGATAGTACGTGTACTATCAGATTAATAGTCTATCTACTTAACAGACTGATAGTACTCGTATTACCTATCTAATAGACTGATAGTACTCGTATTACCTATCTAATAGACTGATAGTACTTGCACTATATATCTAATAGACTGATAGTACTTGTACTATCTATCTAATAGACTGATAGTACATATCTACGGTAATACCCTATTAAATTGGGTGGAAAACTGCAACATGGAGGCAAGAAAGCTACTCAGTGTTTCGGAAATTGAATTGAAACAATCTATTGCGTACAGGACTCACGGATGGAAGAGGAAAATGAAGAGGTGATGGTAAATGAAGCCAGATTAGTTACTGAAAAGCATCCATAGTACACAAAAAAGTACCTAGTAATAAGAAGGGTTGTGACAATATGCTTTCAAAATCATATATCATAAGAATATAATAATGGTATCGAATGCTACATACCGCTGGTGTAGAACCATTCAATACTCTTTAATTCTCTCCGTCTGTAATATTTTCAGGATCTCTTGATTTCAAAAGCATATTGTCACAACCCTAGTTATGACTATTCCACAGAGATATTACAACATAGTTAGCTACCTAGAGAAGACATAGTATTACCTAGACATTGTAAACTATGTGGCTAATTGATACAAGGTTTACTTAACTAGAATAGTAAAGACGAAGACAAACACTTAGAGAGACGGTAAAACGCAGTCACTGCAGTCACTGTGACTGCAGTGACAATATAGCAGAGATCATGGAATGACCCAGAGTTTGCTTTAAAAAAGACCCTAAGTCTTTTCGAAAACATTTTAAGGGCCGTACACACGTAGGGTTTTTTAAGTCTTTCCACCAGACTTTTTGCTAAGCTCCTCTTACTTTTTCCACGAGAATATAAGAAAAAACGATATAATAAATAATAATCATATCCCTTTTCCTTCTTCTTAAATGTAGGAAGAGCTTAGCAAAAACTTTGGTGGAAAGACTTAAAAAACCGTACGTGTGTACGGCCCTTTAAGGAGAGTAGCAATCTAAGTATTTACAGACAACCACTACAAGGAATGTAACAAAGTGCTCTCTGTGCTCACTCTAACTAATAAAGAGTTTCAGTACTAAACATTCAGATGATATTGAAGCGATGCTACGAATATAGAACACGCTAAACTTTTTATGCCCATTCTATACTAGAGTAGATAAAACGCCGCGTTTTTGCCTCCCAGTTCACGCCTTTTCAATTAATCACGGTTAAATGAATGGAAAGCCAATTTGCCATCTATAAAAGCGTTTCTACCACCTTCCGTTCATTTAATCGTGATTAATTGAAAAGGCGTGAACGGGGAGGCAAAAACGCAGCGTTTTATCTGTTAGTATATTATAGGCCTTATGCGTCACAGTTTACAGAACAGGGAGACAACTAAGTAACACGTTCTTACTTCCCTATTCTGTGTACTTTTGGCGTTAAAGCAGTCATCAGTTCTAGCAGCTAGTAACTAGCAGTACAAAGGACTTCAGAGAAAACATAGCACAAGCTTTTCACCAAAGCATGGAAGATAAAGATTTACTCGAGTGATATATATATATTCACTAGTAAATTATTGCAATTTAAAGTAGTGACACTTTTTTCTAGCTTCTTTACTTGGTTATCAAATAGGTTACCTAATTATATTGACCAATAGAAAACCGGAAAAAGTTGATACAACAACACAACAATAGCCAGGCAAAACTTCTATGACGACATAACCTATCACCAGGCAGAACTTCGATGACGACATAACCAATCACCAGGCAGAACTTCGATGACGACATAACCAATCACCAGGCAGAACTTCCATGACGACATAACCAATCACCAGGCAGAACTTCGATGACGTCACAACAATAACCAGGCAAAATTTCTATGACGTCATAACAAATCACCAGACAGAACTTCTATGACGTCACAAATATTAATGAATGACGTAAGATATGATCCAGAGAAAGTAGCTAGGTAGTGTAATGACGTCATCAACAGCAAATGATACTAGGCAATGACATCACAGTGCCATATATTGATATCGTGACATCATCACAATTTCAACAGCAGCAGGAGCAGCAGCAGAAGCAGCAGCAACGCCTCTTATTAAAACCTGAGGAAATTATAACATATTTAGAATCAAGATAAGTTACTTTATTTTCATAAGCAATTTGAAATAAATTGAAATTCAATAGAGTCATATACCACTAAAGTAAAGGCAGCGCAGTTCCAAATCAGCTTATCAGCGAAATATTCCTGTGTTATTCGTACGAGGATGAAAAAGAGAATCATTAGCATCTGTATACCTGATGATTAACTCAATCCTAGAGAATTTTGTTTCGAAAATTGAATACCTTACCGCAGTCAATGCTCTAAAATTTATGGAAATTAGTTTGATGATAAAAAAGTTACGAGTTATTTAAGCTACAGCTCTTTGGTTTTTGCTTCAAAAAGACAATCAAAATCACCACACAACCACTCAAAGCGACAGGCACTGAGCCACTGACCGACTAACGTGAAAAACACCACGGGAAATGTCTTAAAAACTCGGAACTTTTTTATTTCAGAACTAAATCCAATAAAATTTCACAGCAATGAATGCGGTTACGTATTAGGTATTCAAATATCGAATTAAAATTCTCAAATATAGAGTAAATCATCAGCTATATATATAGATGTTAATGAACCTCATTTTTATCCCCGTACGAATAACATAGGAATATTTCGCTGATAAGCTGAGTTGGAACGACGCTACTTTTACTTTAGAATCTATGGTTACAGGATACAATCCTACGAGAAGCTGGAAGTTACCTAACAATTTTTTGTAACTGGTGCTTCATTTCTATTTCAGATTGTTACTGGAAGTGCAGCATCACGCACTAAATAATGCACGCTCTCAATACTCACTTCGACACAAAAAGTTCACGAGTAGGCCTATTTCAGCCAGTTTTTAATGCGTGATGTGGCATCGTGGACTTTCTTGTGCCTAGTGAGTAAAGAGCTTAAGACGACACGGAGAAAAAATTACCGAATAATAATTGCTAATAAACTTTAGAATCACAAAAACAGATTTGCTATGGGACTCAGAACATCTCTAAAACTAAATAAAAATGCTCTTAGTAGATATTTGTGAAAAGAATAAAAACCTAAAACTGTAAGGCATAAAATAGAGGATCAAGAGATCACAAATTTAGATTTTTGGAGTGAGGTCGAGGTTGCTATTTGACCTAAAGTCCTACTTAATGAGAAATACTTACTGCGGTCGGGGTTGGTATATGCCCTCATCCTCTAGCAGCTCGCAGAATGCCTCAACTCTCTTCTTAGGTTCAACCCCCCGCATCACCCTCATGGTGTCGAGCAAGCCGAGGAGCTTCTTCACCCCCACGAAGATATCCCCCTTAGAAATGTGGCGACACACCATCTCCACCTCCTCTCCCGTTAAGGCCTGACTCTCATCCAGTACCTTCTTCACGTCGTCAGCTGCCCTGATGAAGGGAACTCTGATGACTGCGGTGAACATAGACAAGATGCCCAACTCTTCCATCACCTCTCTGCGCTTGGAGGTACAGATCACCAACAGTTTGCGCCCCTGGGGAAAAGAGAGCATTGTCAGGGATATTCATGGGGGTATATCAGTAGGGAAGAAACAACACCTCCTTATCATTATCAAGAAGTTAATTAATGATGTAACAGAGCTGCAGTGTGTAAACCATAAATTGGCACATTGGAATCTACAAATTCAATCATTAAAAGGGACACGAAAATAAAACATTTATGTATTTTGATTCAACTATGTTATTATATAATGGCCAAACACTTATTTAATTTGTCACCTACTCCGCCAATGTTTTTTTTCTGAATATGAGATCACAAAGCACGGCATGCCTTAACTACAGAATCGTTATGGATGGTGCGGAATGCTTACTTTATGGAGGCCTTAAGTGAGACCACCCTATTATGAGAATTAGCATAAGACACTTCCCCCTAACCGATAAACACAAGAATTCCAATCTGAAAATCCAGAGGGCCAAATAATTGAGGGCACAAAAGTGGTCACTCAATCTTCAAGAAAGTCTGCACTATTTTTAAATCCATGAACGGGAGCATAGTCCTGGATGAACATCATCTGTTAGGGATCATAGCTTTTCTTTATCCAGGGTATGTGAACTTCTTTCAGAATGTTTAGATACTCCGCCGTATAATCTTCAGCCCCGATTCAATGAAGTGAGAGGGCGTTAATTTACCATCGCTATCAAATGCCCCAAACACCATCATGGAAGCAGAGTAAATGCTTTGTATAACTGGAGGAACACCAGAAGGGACATGGGCGATAGCCTTCGATTTCCTGCGATAAGCGACTTCATCTACCACGAACTTCTAGTCAGTTTCGGAGAATTCAGTCTCATTTTATAACGATTTTATTCAAGAACAATAATAGAAAAAGTTGAAATTAGGAATACTGAAATGTGTAGTGTATTTATCAAAACCGGATAACATCTTCAACCGTTGTAAAATGTTACGTAATAGTAGTAATTTTTGACATTTAATTAACATGAAATTTGAGTGGAATATTCGGCCTAGGGACTTTCGATCTGAAGTATAAGTAAAAATTTATCAGTTATATGAATTTCCGAAACCGAAATTTTCGGGCACCAGGAGCGAGGTGTTTCTTTCCATCCGAATTGCCCTCGATTTAAGACGCCGCTTACAGTATTATTTCATTCCAAGATTTTAACTGCTTAAAAAATGGTTACCTTGCTCAAATTCCTTTTTTTTTGCCAGTTCAGCCATTGACCTTATTTACCCAAGTAAGTTTTGGTACTGGAAGTAGCACGAGCGTCTATCAGACACTTTGAAAGCTGTCATTCCGATAACATTCAGCTGCAAATTACCTCCTGTGGTGAAAGTCGGGTTACTATTTTAAATATAATAATTTTACTCCTCCACCAAGATCAACTGTAGCTCGCATATTTGATTTATATAGGTTCACATAGAGCTAATCGTTCCCTCTCACTATTTGGCGATAATAACGCCACGCCCACAAAAAAATCTCCACCTCAGATATGCACGCATCTCAGGAAAACACGCGTCTCACAGAAGCATGGTACATCGGCCAGAAGAAAGCCTACCCGTGATGGTGATGTGGCCCAATTACGGACACACCGTGATTGGGCCTCTCATCATCCCTCCGTCCTCACTATGTTGGAACGAGACCAGAGTGTCAATCTCGGCTCTGCCTACCCTCGCACACGCACGACTCCAGAGTATGAGCAGGCACGAACCACGTGTGAGAGGAGCACAGATGAAGGATGGAGTTGAACAGAAAGAAAACGCTTGTTCACTATATGATGAAAGCTGAAAGAGTGAGAAAGTCTTATGATAACAGCTGGGGTCACAGTTGCTCTTCTGAGTGAGGAGTAACACTACAAGGTTGGTTTGAACATTAAGATCTTGGGGTGGTGAGGTTGGGTCTGTGGAGCGGAGGACGGGTGACTTTGGAGCACTTCATCCTTGAGTGCTTGGAGATGGATGGTATCAGAGAGTGGTATGGAATGAGAACGATAGAGAGAGTCATGTCAATTGGACTTCTGGACAATGGGGAGATTTACTCATTTTTGGAGGTGGCCTTGATGGACATTGCGGGGTTTGTTGATGAGCTAGCTGTCTGTGAGATGAGGTGTGTGTGATGTGGAAGATCCAGGTGAGGTGGATGAGACGGGCAGGTGGCAATGAGAAGCTAACACCAGTGATGTGACTCCAGTTCTACCTATCTAACCACGTGACAAGAGTTCTTGATCCTCATTGGAGCTCAGTATTGAACTAGCAGTTTTTCAGAGCGCACGCAAAAGATTTTCGCTCTACCTTCAGTGAACATCTGATAAAACTGTTCGTGCATTATACTTTACAATAGTTTAGTTCTCTGCTAATTTTGCTTATTAACAATATAGCTCTATAGAAATTCAATCGAATTGAAAGTATTAATAGATTAACTCGTTCGCGGCCCAATCTATTATGTGTATGTTTGTTCGTTGGCCCGAGCGGTATATCCTGTGTTTACAAAATGGCCCATAACGAAAATACGATGTTTTATTTATATTTCACAGTGGTATATTAGTTGAGGGCCTACCAGTAGATACCAAGCCTTTATCATACGTCTGTCAGTGGGCTGAAGTTATTAACAAAACGACAGCGTCTGAAGGGAAATATGTCCTCTCCTTGGTCTGCCCCATGAAGCGTGTGAAGCCATCAAGAAACCTTCTGGTACGTATTTTGTCACTTTTTGTACTGTTAGCTTTCGCCTTATTTTAAACTAGCTACAACACAATGCCCAGTCCGAGAAGCAAAACCGATGTCTTTAATAATAATTTTTAAACATCTTATAACCGGCACAGAACAATTTACCAATAATTTAAACATTATTCTACAGTTTTTTGTGCTTTGAAAGGACTTGTATTAATTTTAAACTCTGAAAAATCCATGAAATAACATCTAAGGACGATAACACCACATAACAATCTTAAATTATGGATTCTAATCACCTCCAATAACCGTTTACACCTAGCATTACAGAATATTTCTTTCATTAAATGTTATTGTAGAGCTGCATCACACAGAAATGGGAATATTCTAAAATTGAAGCAAAGAAATTAAATGGAATCCTGTTTCAAAAACAAATATTTAAATAAAAAAATATTATTTCTTCAATTATTATTATAAAATTGGCATATTAAACCCCTAATACCCTTGACGTAAGAGATCTTTTTTTGATTGATTGAGACTAGCCTAATGAGATATTGTTAATTCACTATTCTGTGTTGTTACTTCCCAATTATGTAGGAATACTGGGTTGTTACTTCTCTATTCTGGGCACTACGTGCGCAATTACCTATTCAAATTACAGCTTTAGCAGAAGACTTACTTTGGGAGGTGGTGAAGACAATAGAGTCATCATAGCATCCAGCACCAGACTCTGGTACCTGGGACCAATAGGGGAATAACCCATCAGCTGCTCCAAGTCATTCATGAAGATGCAACTGTGATCTGATCTGTAGGCATCATCAAAGATCTGAGGGAAGAAAAATGATAAAGTTACAACTTACATCAAGAGGTGAAGTGCTATTGTTACAACGAAAAAGAAGGGATTTTTGGTGTGTTGTTAGCGGGAAGGGAAGTGTTATGTTTGGATGGGTTCTGTATTCACGGTTGTAGGAGGTGATGAGCGTGAAGGAGGATTTGTTGGTTGAGACCTTTACTATGTTTGGCTTTAGCCAGTTTACAAGTGATTGAAGACATGTTTTTAAATTGATGGAAGTGGTCTTGTAATTGGGATGTTGCAAGATGATGGTGCCGAGGTATTTGTTGACGTAAGAAGCTCGTGGAGTAAGTGAGAGAATGGAGCCTTGAAGTACTCCGTCTGTGTAGTGTCTTGTTCTGGAGGACTTGACGTTGTTTAGTTTTTTGCCAGACCGGCCCCCTAAAGCAATTGGCAAGCAATTTTTTAAACAAGTCGTTGAAGTGTGTTTTAGGAGATTAGATGTGGAGTGTTCGGATCTGAAGCAGTGTTGTGAGGATAATACTGTGATATGTTGTTAAGAACCAGCTTTTCGAGTACTTTGGAGGGGATAGAGAGTAATGAAATGGGTCTGTGGAAGGTTTGTTCAGAATCGGGATGATCTTGGCTCGTTTCCAGGTGTTGGGTATACTGTTGTTCTAAACTGAATAGTTGAAAATGTCTGCGTGACCCGGCGTGGTTCTAGATGATTTAAATGTTTGATATACCATCCGGGCCTACGGAAGGAGTGTTCTTTGTAGCCGGGATAGCCTCGGTGACCATTGCCGGGGTGAAGGAGGGTGCGAGGAAGAGTTTATTGCATGTTCTCTGCAACTGACGCAGTATTTTCCTATCTATTGGTCGTGTGAGTAACCTACTTGTTATTGAATAATGTTTATTTAGACATTTTCACCTGCTGTGTGTCAGTGAAAATAATATTATTGTGTGTAAGGGACTCGTGTGTTTTTGGTTGGTGTAAAATAAGTGTCACGGTTCCAATTTTGGTTTCCATTTCGCTAGATGACGCGGTCATATGTAACTCCCAAGTATTTTAGGCTTACTTTTGATGGGAAGGGAGAGTTGTTAAGTGTAATGTTTGGATGAGTTCTGTTTTCGAGAGTGTGGGGTGTAACTAAGTTGATAAAATATTTTTTGCGGACAAGTCAGTTTTTTTATTTAGTCAATTTTCTAGTGAGTATATGTATGTTTGTAGATTGTAGGCGACGATGTCGTGTTTGGGGTGTTGCGAGATGATGGTAACTCGCGAAAGCATATATTGAATAGTGTAGTTGAGAGTACGGAGTCCTGAAGTACTCCGTCAGTGTAGTGTCTTGTACTGGAGGACTTAATTACAGTTTGTGAGTATGAGCCCTAGTTAGCGTAGTGCTCGGTCTTATTTACAACAAGAAACCTTTAATAACTGATAAAAGAACTTTAGAAGAATGGTTCCACATTTGAACTAATAAAAACTGCACCCAAAAACATCAAGTCTTCTATAGTTTGATCGTAGCATAACCAGTTTCGTTGTGTTTAAGGGGCATAATGATCTAAAATATGATGCTATTCCCTTACCTTATTAATTTTGAGACACTTTGCACTCTCAGTGTAGCCCACCATATCCCTAGAGGTGATAACTTTGACGAAGGGGAAGCCACTGTACTTGGCAAGGTGAGAAGCTAGGGCTGATGTTCCGGCAGTTGGGGCACCTTCCAGCAACAGACAGAGACGACTGGAGGTCTCGGGAGATCTGAGAAAAGGATGACAGGTAGGTTAAGTTCTGACTGAGAAAGAAGTAGCTACCTTCATTTCATTTGCCTCTCACATTTTCTAAGCGATTGTTAAACTAAGTTATTGAAAGATTCCGCATTTTCCATCATATAAAATAACTAATATTTAACTTCCCCACTCACTTGGCTTGCTTCACAAACATCTCTCCTCTCTTGATAAGTTCTTTGGTATGACCCCAAGATATCATGCCCCTCTCTATGAATTTATCCAGCTGCTCGTCATTAGTTCCTAGGGCAGGCTTTACGTCATTATCCAGTGAGTAGATGAAGTCTTCTCTGCTGATCTTCAAATTCTCCACAGCAGCAGGGTCTACCTTGATGGTGTTACCCAGAGTGATGCAACGCTTGAGAGCGGAGGAGGAAGCTGCTTTGACCAAACCTTCCAGTTCAGCACCAGAAAAGTTCTTGGTAAGAGCTGCCAACTCCTTCAGATCAACATCGTCCGCCAGTTTGTTGTGTTTGATCATCTTCATTGTCTTGATCTTGAGGATGTCGAAGCGTCCGTTCTCATTGGGGAGACTGATTTCAACTTGAATCTCCAATCGACCTTAAAAAAGATGATAAAATCTTATAGTTTACCTCAAAGTATCAGAGTGTAGATGTTGAAATTAGTGATATCAGTTGAAGGTCAATTAGAGTAAAGGAATTATCTAACATTTATGAATTATGGGTCAATGGTCCAATAAATTCTTTACTCGCGATGAAATTTAAAAGCATAGTTAATGGTAAGTAAAGGATCTAAATGGAAATTAGATCATTCACCAAACCAGATATAATTCAGGATATTCTCGTAATGATAGAAACACCAAAGCAACACTCACCTGGTCTGATCAGAGCATCGTCTATCATGTCCTTCCTGTTGGTCATTCCAATCACCAGTATATTGTTGAGTTGATCCACTCCGTCAATCTTTGAAAGCAGCTGATTGACTACGGTATCATTCACACCAGTGTTGCCAGCTACACTACCTCTCTGTTTGCAAATGGCGTCAATTTCGTCAAAGATGATAATGTGAAGACCAGAATTGGGTCCCATCCTCTTCTCTTCCTCTTCGGCATCAGCAAACAGTCTTCTGATATTGGCTTCAGACTCTCCCACGTACTTATCCAAGATCTCAGGACCGTTCACAATCTTTGGTTCTTTTGAGTTCAGCATCTTGCCGATCTGACGTGCCATGAGAGTCTTACCAGTTCCTTAAAAGAAATTTTCGATTTTAGTGTTAATATCTTGTGCATGTTTATCAGAAATTAGCCATCATACAAGTGGAACTCTTAGGGAGAACAAATTCAGGGATAGCCGTTACATGGGTATATTTTTATCAAAATTATTACATTTTCCAATATCTATAATCTAGATCACTAGAAATCAATTTTTACAGAAAGTATCTCATAATTCAAATTAAAAGAAATGCCCAGACAATATAAAGACATAGCTAGCCCTGATCATTTTCATTTAACCCTTTCAGTCACGGCATAACTTTTATGACTTTTTTTGGAGTTTTTGTAGTTGAACTATGATACTTTGGTTGTAAATAGACTATAAACACAAAAATATAACTTCTGATTCTGCATTATTAACAACATAGTGGTTAATCAGACTAACAACCGTAATATAATTACAGATTTAAGACTAACTTTAATGCATTTTTTGGAGTTTTTATGGTTGAACTACGTAGACTATAAACAGAAAATTGTAACATTTCTGACTCCGCTTTTTTTATATGAAGTGGTTAGTTGGACTAACCACAATGACAACGAGTGGAAAAGTCTTCTGGGAGACCTTTCTGCAGGCTGACTCTGTGTGCGTCTCAACTGGCTACAGAAAGGACTATATCGTAAGCGGCGGTCCAGGTGATAAGGAGGAAGGATCAGATTCAATGTGTTTACACCCCTCCTCTCCCCTATTGAGGATCTTCAACAACGACATCGCCCGCTCATTGTGAGAGCATGCCCGATTGCCATGGTGTGAGCACTTGAATCGGGTCACTAAAGGTGGGAACCCCAGGTTTTTGTAGAGCCTCCTTCGTTCTCTGGGTTGTCGCCCAGTGCCTGCATCTGACCAACTAGTCTCTTTCGCCAACACTCCTGTTTACACAAGGACATAGCAACTGGTGTCAAACAATTCACTTCTGTTGTCACGCTCTCGTCCGATTCTGCTACCCGTAGACTCATTAGAACTCTACACCACTCCCATCCTCCAGACCACAACGTTTCCATGTTCACAGAACAGTAAGTCTGCCTGGTCATAGCTAATTTGGGCACCTGTACAGGATTGGGTACGGATAACCTTAACATACACCAACCCAAACATCTAAGCCCATATGGGCGGCGCAATAAAACCTGACCATTGCACCCGCAAAATCCTTGGATCATTATATTAACACCTGACCCGGCTTATTCAAGATACCACCCACAGATCTTCCTTAATAATACTCTCCTTTCCTTATGCAAGACCCCCCCATCATCCTGGAAGTCACTTTCTCTACTCACCACTCCTTCACCCCCTCATATCCAGTCTGTCATTACCAGCGCTTTTGGTTGCCTCGGTGCCTTCAAGGCTCTGGCCAGCACCACTTGGGGTCTTCAAAAGGAGACTACTCCAGACCTATAAGGCCCTCATGCGACCCATCACAATATATGGCGCCGAAGAGTTTGGTGCCCAAACTCCTCGGCAACTGGCCTGGAGTAGAGTGTCTCCAGAGTCCAGAAACTCTAAAATCATGCCCTCCGGATGTGCCTAGGCAACACTCAGATGACAGCATTAACCATCTGCACTCTGAGTCCATGGTTCTCTCTGTAACCCTGCACCTTTACCTCCTCTGCAAGCAGTAACTCTTGAGTACCCTCCGCCTCTCTCGCCCTCTTCTCCCTGGGGATGCACGCGCCAGGAAAATACCTTTTCCTACCTGTAACTTGCCGATGTGTCTCATCTCGAGGTCCTACACGGAGGCCATCCAGAGCTGCATAGACGAGCTTAAACGTGTGCTGCAAGCACCCGCCCCTCCTGTATAGCTATCTCTCAGAGACCGGTGTCCTCCACTCTGCCAGGCACACTCTTCTAGTTGAAATCAGAATTTTGTTCCAGACTGGGCAACAACAGGTTCACGATCGGTAATATGATCTCACCGACCTGCCCTGATTGCGGCTCGGGTGACCAAACAGTGAATCATCTATTCAACGGCAAAACAAATATCACTTCACTTTCTCTGGTGGTCCTCTATTCTGGCAGTAGGGGACCACCTCTTCACGTTCCCTAGCTTCGGACATCTCTAGAGTCCTCTCCCTGAACCCCATCTCCCCATCCCTAAGCTGAGACGAGCACAAACCCTTCCAGTAAAAGAAACAACCACAAGGACATAATTGCATTATCATGCCGGAAGCAATATTGCACTCTCCCTCGCCAACACTTTGTGTTCATATGAAGGGTGAGTGCAAATTACGCACTTTATGTGCCCCCTATTGTATTATTCTACTAGGTTGTTAGGTCTAGAGTGAACTGCAACTTTTGAGGTGGTTAGTGCAGTTAACACATTTTTGAGGTGGTACTAAACGCAATGACTGAAAGAGTTAAAAACTAAAATAATATAAATCTGTGAAGTACTAATGAATTACAGATGAAATAATCCTCCAAAAAGAAAACTAATGAGTACAATTATTTTACCCCAGGTTATAAGCGAATAATATTAGCTATCAAACAGTACCTGGTGGTCCATAAAGGAGTATTCCCTTCACGTGCTGCACTCCTAGCTGCTGAACAACTTCAGGAGGGAAAATCCTGGAGGCAAAAGCTCTCCTAAGGATCTGCATGAACTGCTGGTCAAGTCCACCAATACCAGTCTTCTGGAAGTCCCAGTCTGCACTGAAGAGACCTGTGTTAGTTTGCTGAACCTGAAATTTAATCATACTATTATTTAGTGGACAATTGTTTGCTCAGACATACTTGATTGGGGCAAATAGCAACCCACTTTGATTGTAAATATCTAATTTTCAATTTATCTTACCTTGGCCTTTCCTGTTAGAAACAATGAGGAGCCTTCCTTCTTCTCGAATATGATTGTGCTATTAGGACTCAAAGCTCCCAACTCTATTTCCTTTGGCTCCACTGTCTCACCAGCGGCCATAGCAGCTGCATCAGCAGCTGTGAAAAAATAACAAAAATTGAGATCATCAAATTATGAGCAAAAAAGTTCTATAAGCCAAAATAGCATATAATTGTTTAGGGTAAAATACAAATTTTTTCAGTAATATCCATCCTCACCGTCTATTTTCTTGACAAAGAGAGATAAAGTTTTCTTCTCCGGCATTTTGAATACCAGCGGCTGACCCTTGGTGAAGATATGGCGAGAAAAGTGCTCTCTGGAGAAAGGCATTAGATAATTTCAACAGAGGAGTATCAGTAGCTATATAAACTATAGCTAGGTATTTAGTTTCTCAAATATTTTGAGGGTTGGAAGAGGTTTTTGAATAAGGCTTTAAAATTCATACCTGAAGCATGATGCCATTTGATCTGAATTGAAGGGGTCATTTGTGGTATTTTTCTTCTGTAAGAAGTCTGCTTCAATTACAATGGTGTTAATTTGCTGTCTGGTCAAGTCTGGGAAATAGGGTTTAACTGGAATCTGTTGTGGATTGAAAAAATAGATATTTCAGATTAGTTAGTGTTTCGCGCACAAATACTTTCTATATAATAGCTATAATTAGATGATTTATTCAATTAGTTACTACTCACATCTGTATCTAATTCTGCTTGAATCTCCTTTCTCTGGATGATGTTGAAGCCGAGGCATTGTTGCTTCACCAGCGGACTGTGAATTATGGTGAAGTAGAGACTGCGGCGAGATGGAGTTGCCACTTCTATGTACCTAGAAAGTAAATTATATAGCTAGTAATTAACTCAAGATACTAAGTACTAAGTCAGCCAGGTTGAATAACTGCATTTTAAACTTTGCATTTCACTATTAAAGCTACAATATGCAAAGTATGAAGATTCCATTTGTTACAGATTTTTAAAAAATGCCAAAATAACTATTATACAGGGTGGGGCGTAAGTTTGGAAGCAATTTTCAAACATTAATATAATTCTTAAAAATAAGTTCCTAAGTAGGTGATAGGGTTTGAACTATAGTAGAGACACTAAATTATGACGTGGCAGTGTTATTTTTTACAAAAATTGAGTCAATTCAAAAATGTCAGACAAAAGAGAAGCCATTATTGCTCTACATCGTGACGGGAAGTCAGATTCCGTCATTTCAACGACTCTCTCAATAGCGAGATCGACTGTTTGGAAGTGAGTGAAGCGTTTTAATGAGAGAGGAGACTTGACTGATCGTCCAAGAAGTGGTAGACCACGCTCACAACGCACCAAACAACTGATAAAATGTGCCCGAGAGAAGATCAGGAGGAACCCGAAAAGGTCAATACGATTGTTAGCCAAAACAGCTAATGTGAGTCCCAGAACAATGAGAAGAGTTGTCAAAGAAGACCTAAAGAGGTCCTCTTTCACCCTCCAAAAGAGACAGACTCTGTCAGAAGCTGTAAAGAAAAAGAGATTGGAGAGAAGCAAAGCACTTCTGAGAGAATTGAAGTCTGGCACGGCTGGTGAAATTGTTTGGTCTGACGAAAAAAATTTCACAGTGGAAATAGCTCACAACCGGAGGAATGACAGAATAATTGGTAAAAGTGCAAAAGACATCCCATACAACCAAAAAAACTGTCCACAGAACCATGAAACCTGCTTCAGTAATGGTCTGGGCTGCCGTTTCAGAAACTTGGAGATCTCCTTTAATTTTTGTGGAACAAGGCACCAAAATCAATGCTAAATGTTATATTGAGAATATTTTGACGCCAATGTAATGTTGGAGTCAGCTAAGGATCACTTCGGTAATGACACTCTGGACATTTCAGCAAGACGGCGTGACTTCACATACTGCAAATGTCACTCAAAACTGGTGCCATGACCATCTTCAACGGTTTTGGTCCAAAGAAATGTGGCCTCCCTGCTCCCCGGATGTTAATCCTATGGACTTTTCGGTGTGGTCCATTCTTGAATCAAAGGCCTGTGGTAAATTCCATCGCAGTGTGGATGATTTAAAGCATTCGCTCCAGAGATCTTGGAAGGAAATTTCACAAGAACAGTTGCGTGCCGCAGTAGGAGGAGTTCGGAGGAGATTTGAGGCTGTTATTAAAAACAAGGGGGGACATTTTGAATACATTTATGATTTTTGAATTCTTAAAACCCTTATGTAATAATACATAACTGTAAATTATTAAATATATTTTTCGTTGGATTATAATATGCACTTTCATTTGCTTCCAAACTTACGCCCCACCCTGTAGAGTTGGGAAAAAGTAGGCAGGATACATGAATATTTAATTATTCACTAAAGAGCTATTGTATAGAATTTTACAAATTAACAAAATAACAATGATAATGAATTTTAAGGATCATAATTAATGAACATTATTTGATGGATACCTATAGCTTTTACAGAGTCAGATTAGTTGCTTCATAGCTAGTATGGAGTTGTCAAACTTGAAAAATTTCTTTTCTATAGCATAGTAACTCACACTAATTGATACAATTAGATTACAGTCCACTAACCTGATTTTCTTCTCAAAGTCGTTTTCGTTGACAATAACACAATTTGTGAGCGACAGCTCTTCATTGGGACACTTGGCAACCTTCATGATCTGCAAAAGAAATTATTTGATGAACACTCTGGCAATAAACTATAGTCCATCCAGATAATAAAGCATGTCCATTCTAGCCATTTTACTGGTGAGTTAATGACAGCTATTTTGAGCCCTTCAGTTTCAAATGGAGAGAAGTAAAATAGTACCAAACTTTTACCTGTGCAACAATATTATTTTTAATATTTTGAAGAGAATTAATGGTAATTCCAATTGCTCAATCTTTTTGGGCTATATTTTGGACCAAGTAGAATAATATGGCTCATAAACTCTCCATTTATCTCTCCAGCTCTTTCCAATTGACACAAAATTTCTCTCCAAAATAATCAAATAAATAATTTTCTCCAATATAACATTATAGCATAGGAGAAAATTATATATTTCTCCCATTTGCACTGGGAGAGCTCAAAATAACTAACATAACATGCTTCATTACCTGGAATTTGGAGAGAAATTTAACTTTGTTTGAAGATAGCTGGAGTCTGTAAAAAATCCTGGGTCTGTGGAGACACGCTTTTCAGACTAGAAATTAAAAGTCAGTCTACAAATTGTGTCAAATCTGTCTCCAATATTTGAAAAGAAAATATTTTAGGTATTTTGACTTTTGAGAACAATTTGTCTCCAAAATGACCAGAATTCTCTAAAATGACTAATGTCTCCAATGAATAATAACATGTAGCTAAACATAGGAATTAATTAGTAATTTGTGTCCAAGATCTTGCAGATATTATTTCCTTTAAAAAAATGTCTCCAAAGATCTTTGGCGAAATGGACGCACTTTGCAGACTGGATTTGACGTCCATGTTAAAGTTGCCAGTTTCTAAGCTGAGCCAATTAATAAAAATTATGGCACATTTTTAAAATTTCAAGCCAGTTTAGCATTTGCGGACTGTATTTCATAAATTCATGGTAATTACTTATTAGTATTCTTGGAGACAATATCCTACATAATTCCCATTTAGGGTATCTCAGATAAATTGTGGCCCTTTAATTTTTAATTGCAGCCCTCTCAAGAGTCTCTAAAACATTCTGAACCTAAATTTAATTTAAATTAATTACATTGAAATGTTGCATACCTTCCAAAAGGAGCGCAGTGCATGCTATAATTTATTAATTTAAGTTTTTAACAATTGTTTTGAAGCTATGATGTTTCTATTGTTAGAGGCCGCAGTTAGTTAGTGTGGCGCCAGACTGCAGCATATGGAACATTTTCCAAGACTCTCTGCGACCCATGTTTCAAAGTATGAACAGAGTCGCCAGTATACTGGTGACTTTTGAGTGCTGAAATAAGTTGAATAACTTGTAAATAACAAGTAAATCACTGTAAAATAGTCTCAAGAGATACACATGCATCAGACATGAAGCATAAGCCAGTTTGAAAAGAAGGTCTCCTCAGACCTAGGACTTTTTAGAGAAATTGTGATTTGGACACAGCAAATAACATGGGAACATAGGAATTAAATAGTACTTGAGCACAGGATTAATCAACAATTCCTGCTGTACATTTCAGACTGGAGCATAATGATGTTTCAAAGTGTAAAATCTTCACTAGGAAGTCAAATTTCTTCTTTAAAGTATCTTAAATGTGGAGACCTGGATCCATTTTCTCATTAAACAGGCAAATTTCCTGACACACTTTGAAATATGGTCTGCGACAAATCTGAGCGACTCAGATTTGATGCAAACCATGTTTCAAAGTGTGGCAGGAAATTCACCTGCTAAATTGGGCTCAGACTGAGTACAATTAAAAAAAATTTAGATCTCTGCGGAAGACCTTGAATTAATTCCTATGTTACCATTAATTTAGCCGCGGGAAAATTTTGAATTAATTCTTATGTTACCAATAATTTAGCTACGGGAGATTCTGAATCTGCTGCAGAGAGTCACTAGTCAGAGAGCAATTCTCTCTCAAGACTCAAATTAAAATCTCTGCTGGGCAAGAGACACATTATGCAGAGTGGCAGTGGCACTGTGCCGCAATTTACCTGCTTGACCCTATATTTTTTGCTAGTCTGCACAATACAGGAGATATTTGGCCAGTCTACAGAAACTGGTAAAGTCACAAAAGTGTTCATAGAGATCTCTTATTCTGTTTGTAGCAAAACAATTGTAAATATAGAGATTAATTCAGAAGTGTTCATATTAAAATTAATGTAAATATAGGAATTGATTGAAAATTGTTCAGAGGGAATATCCCAGTCTGAAAAGTACATCAGGATTTGTGCCCATCTGTATGACTGTATTTTGTGGTAAATTCCACCGACATGTCAGTGGAATTTTTTCCCTTTGAAAATAATATTCCAGCAAAGTCGGTGGATTTTCAGCTATTTATTCCTATGTTACCATTAATTTTCGGTGGATAAAATGGGAAAATGTTGGTGGATCAGCCAAATTATTGGAAATTTATGGTGGATTTTTTCAGCTTTTTGAAAAAGTCAGTGGAATTTTGTGCACCAAGTACAGACTGTCAGAATTTGTGGATTAATCCTGCGCCCAAGTACTAAAACCTATTTAATTCCCAGTCTGCAGAAACTAGTAAAGTGTTCATAGAGATTTCTTATTCTGTTCATAGCAAAATTAATGTAAATATAGGGATTAATTCAAAAGTGTTCTTAGCAAAATTAATGTAAACATAGGAATTAGCGTCGACCAGGATCGCTTCCCGCAATTTGCGCACACTTTGCTTTAACTCCGAAAATAAGTTAGGTATCTTAACAAAAATTGGCATGAGTATTCACCTCTGTATGATGCATAATCATAGTAATTCTTAAGTTTCTATCTCTAGTACTTTCTCTTTTATGGGATGAAATATATGCGGGGGAGAATTCTGACTTTAAGGGGTCGTTTCCCGCAGTGCCTGGGATCGGTTCCCGCACTGCGGGAACCAACCCTTTTTCAACTGCCCCGCAGTGCGGGAACCGACTCTCGTTCATTATCTACCATGTTGTGGGAATCAGCCATGAAGAGTAGCTAGTCCTCACTACACTACGATAATGACTGCTTTTGATAACGTTGCCAGGTTAAATGAAACAAGTTATGAAAATGCTTTATTTAAGATACAGAATTTCCTAAATAAACTAGAAATGAAACTATAATTAGTATAGTTTTAATCAAATAATATATTCTTAGAATATGGCTATAAAATAATAATAGAATGACCTGGCCTTACGTGGATTTCCGTTTATGAACATTAATTTAAACAAATTATTCAATTTGGTTTACTAATGCCTATGTACAATAGGTCCTTCCCAAATGAAACTACACAAATTAAACAATATTTTTCTTCTACATTCTTCAAATACTCCTCTGTTGCCTGGGGTTGAAATTTTATACAGGTGCCTTATCTATATCCACGTTTGATTCTTCAGCACTAGTGCTGGAGCAAATTGGCTGCAACTGTTCATCTACTTTTTCCGTTTTCCTATTTTAACAATTCATTTTCTTTTCTTTCTCTATTTCATCACAAAATTCTTAATTCATCCATTGTCAGAACTTGAGCTTCAAGATTTATCCTACGTCGAACTTTTCGATGTTGCACTCTTTGTGTGAAGTGGTCTTACAAAATCTGCTCGAAACTCCTATTGATAGATATTTCTTTTTTATAGAATGAGGTATTCGAATCAGTGAAAGTGTTCTCTTTGTGATAATTGATGTGGGCTCTACCAGATATATTTGGTTCTTCTATATCGCCTGGCTACTTTTGGGGACTTGCTTGAGGTGTGAGTTTCCTTTTCTCCTAGGGAGGTTAGTGGTGGTTCTCTTTCACTGCTTTTCCGATCGTGCATGTTGTGTCCCAGGATAAGGATTGGGAGTGTGCCAATAGCCATAAGGTTGACACCTGTAAATAAAGTTTGATTGTATAGAGCAATTCTGCATGATACGATATTAGCAATTTTATAGTGATTTTAACACTGAACTACATAATTTGTAACTATTACGTCAGGTCTCACCTTTAAAAAATGATAAGTGGGTGTAACTTATCTCCGGCCACTGCTATCACTGTTATTGCTCCTAGTTCTCTTCATTCGGTCACGGAAAGCCCATTCGTGAATTCCAATTTATTTTGCAGCTTTCCTTGATAGAGTCCACCTCCCACTTTACCAATCGCATCTCTTACTTTGCTTTCATCTAATTTTTTTTTCTTTTTTTTTTGTTGAATTTTTTTTTTTCGGCATGATCAAACAAGTTATATAATGTATTTAATAGTTATGATAACCTGGAAGAAATATAATATATTACTCACGCTCTAAACATATAATATATACTTAATATGGATATTTTGATGTGCGGGAACCAACCCTGAAAAAGTGCGGGAAGCGACCCTAGCCCATATTTATCGATCGGGTCGATTCTCGCACTTACGTTTTCCTTTATAGTTTTAGAAATGGCTTGAGTTGACAAAATTCCTTTTAAAGCATGTTAACCAAATACATACCCTATATGCATACCAATTTTTAGATAGGTATCATCTTTCGTTTACTTGTAATGTCAAAGTTTGCGCGATAGTTGAAAACATCAGTGGAAAATTTTTCAGGTACCTAAAATGTATGTTTTATTTGATCGCGAATAGAATTTTACTTATCGAGAGTATATCAAATGTAAATATATCAAAAGATTGCTAAGAAATAGCTCTTTTAGACTGTGTTTACAGATTTGAAAAATAATGTTTCTTTCGGAAGTTATATAGAGTGCGGGAACCGACACTGGATCATTCACTGCGGGAACCGATCCGGGTCGACGCTAATTCAAAATTGTTTGGAGAGAATATCCCAATTTAATTCCTATGTTACAGTTCCCATGCTATTTGATCATTTGATGCACCCAAATCCCAATTTCTGTAAAAAATTATGTGTCTTTGGAAACATTTTTTTCAGACTGGAGAATATCTCAAATATCTGATACGTATCTAAAAGCTGAGCGGCCCACCACAGTACGGCGCACCACTGTACATTCTATTAGATAGGTAATTTGAAAGAAGATTAATGATATATGGAGTGATTTGATATTGTTGTAGGCGATCAAGTTTAAGACTGACGGTACTTTAATCCAATCACCAATGTTTATACAACACAGTTTAATTCTTTGATCGAGATGTTTAATTTGGGATAGAAAATGAAATTTATGATAGAAAATAGTAATAGCGTCGGACCGAGTGGCTTTGCGCATTTTCCGCATACTTTGATTGTACGAAAAAGGTGGAGAAGTCAGCTATCTGATTTTTTGTGTGCAGATAGATGAACGGTAGACCTAGGTGCACACCAAGTTTCAACTCTTCAAGTTTAATAGAAAAAAAGTTATCATCGAAAAACTGTGCGCAATGATTGTGGGGATAAACCGGGTGTACTTGCGCACGGCGCTAGTTAACCTAACGGTTAACTGATAAGTTTTTATTTACACCTCAGACTGAAAGTTTACAATAGTTACCCAATAAAATTAAAATTAAAGTTTTCTATGATAAATTTTATTTTCTATTCCAAATTAAACATCTCAAAGAATTAAACTGTGTAGTATAAACATTGGATTCAGGCCAGTCTGGAAAAATAGGTGCTTTCTGATGAACTAATTACTCTGTTGTAGTTTTACAGACTTCAAAAATTAATGGTAAATTGCTAAAAATTGTATAATCCGGCAAATCCGCAGCATTTAGCATATAGAGTTCATCTGTTAGCCTACGCAGTTTTCCAGACTGGGATTCAGGTACCGTCAGGCGTCAGACATAAATTTGATACGACAATTACCTATCAAATTTACTCTATTTATCATTAATATGTATTCAAATAGAATGTACCGTGGTGCGCTGTAATCTGGTGCTCCGCTCATCTTTTAGATACGTATCAAGTATCATACGATTTTCGTGAAATTTATGGACTAGGGGGTTAAGAGCTGCTCTTTCCAGTGGTGTTGTCAGATTTGAAATATTTTCACGCATTCGCCGTCAATTACTGATGCGCAACTTCACCCAGAATGTTGAGGTGCGCAAGGCCACCCGGTCTGACACTAATTATAATTTAATGGAGTAAGAGTTAACTAACTAACTACTGTAAACTTTCTGTCTGAGGTCAGTGACGTCACTGACGTGTAAATTTAACTTATCAGTTATACGTATAGGGCCAGTCTGCAGAATGTGTCTCTTCAGACTTCTCCTGCAGAGATTTTAATTTGAGAGACAGTTACTCTCTGATTTGCAGTAGCAGATTCAGAATCTCCCGCAGCTAAATTAATGGTAACATAGGAATAAATTCAAGATCTCCCGCAGAGATCTCCAATTTCTAAAAATTCAATGAAAACTCCCGCAGAGAGTCTTGGAAAAATGTTCCATATTCTGAAGACAGGGTCATTAAACAATCATGAAGTGTGCAGTACAACAAACCAGCGGATACAACAAACTACATAACAGACAATTATGTTGAAATCATTGATAGCATTTAGCATATTAGGTAATAGGTAGCATGTACTGTTGTACAGTGGTGTGCCGTAATGTGGTGCGCCACTCAGCTTTTAGTCTAATATAATTAATTATAGTCTATTAAAAAATATAAATTAAGATAGAATAACATATTATAAATTATTTATAAGTAATTACATTAGTTTACAGTTTTACCTAGTGAAAATCCCTCGATTTTGGCTGAGAAAATTTTATTCTCGATATACTAAATACTTCACTATCTACCTAATAAAAATTATTTGGAATCCCAATCTTTCACATAAGCAGTTAAAGGCTGTAAAAAGTAAAAACTCTTGCCTAAGGCCTAAGGGCTAAGAAATAGTAGGAAGTAAAGAAAAATTTTTTTTTTTTTTTTTTTTTTTTTTTTTTATGGGATCCGGTTAGTACCATATGTCCCTATTTCGTAAGAGTATTTGCAATAGATTTTCATTTCAGTACTAATTTCACAATAAATATTTTAATTTAAAAAGACAATCACACACACACCACAATACACAATCACCATAAAACACAATCACCAAAACACAGGCACACTAAAAAATATTTTGAAATTTTATATACATATGTACAAGGGATTTTTATTTAGCCAGGCTTCCTCTTCGGTGCCAGACACCAATCCCTCCGGAAGAATCTCCAGAAGGAATTGGGCCGGTACTTACTGGGAGGGCAAAAAACAGGAAGAGTGAGGGAAATGCCGGGCGTTCTCTTCGGTACCAGACACCAATCCCCCTGGAAGAGCTTCCAGAAGGAATTGGGCCAGTACCTACTGGGAGGGCAAAAAACAGGAAGAGTGAGGGAAATGCCGGGCGTTCTCTTCGGTACCAGACACCAATCCCCCTGGAAGAGCTTCCAGAGGGAATTGGGCCAGTACCTACTGGGAGGGCAAAAAACAGGAAGAGTGAGGGAAATGTGCCGGGCGTTCTCTTCTGTACCAGACACCAATCCCCCTGGAAGAGCTTCCAGAAAGAATTGGGCCAGTACCTACTGGGAGGGCAAAAAACAGGAAGAGTGAGGGAAATGCCGGGCGTTCTCTTCGGTACCAGACACCAATCCCCCTGGAAGAGCTTCCAGAGGGAATTGGGCCAGTACCTACTGGGAGGGCAAAAAACAGGAAGAGTGAGGGAAATGTGCCGGGCGTTCTCTTCTGTACCAGACACCAATCCCTCCGGAAGAATCTCCAGAAGGAATTGGGCCGGTACTTACTGGGAGGGCAAAAAACAGGAAGAGTGAGGGAAATGCCGGGCGTTCTCTTCGGTACCAGACACCAATCCCCATGGAAGAGCTTCCAGAAGGAATTGGGCCAGTACCTACTGGGAGGGCAAAAAACAGGAAGAGTGAGGGAAATGTGCCGGGCGTTTTCTTCTGTACCAGACACCAATCCCCCTGGAAGAGCTTCCAGAGGGAATTGGGGCGGTACCTACTGAGAGGGCAAAAAACAGGAAGAGTGAGGGAAATGCCGGGCTTTCTCTTCTGTACCAGACACCAATCCCCCTGGAAGAGCTTCCAGAGGGAATTGGGGCGGTACCTACTGAGAGGGCAAAAAACAGGAAGAGTGAGGGAAATGCCGGGCGTTCTCTTCTGTACCAGACACCAATCCCCCTGGAAGAGCTTCCAGAGGGAATTGGGCCAGTACCTACTGGGAGGGCAAAAAACAGGAAGAGTGAGGGAAATGCCGGGCTTTCTCTTCTGTACCAGACACCAATCCCCCCGGAAGAGCTTCCAGAAGGAATTGGGCCAGTACCTACTGGGAGGGCAAAAAACAGGAAGAGTGAGGGAAATGCCGGGCTTTCTCTTCGGTACCAGACACCAATCCCCCCGGAAGAGCTTCCAGAGGGAATTAGGGCGGTACCTACTGGGAGGGCAAAAGAAAAGGAAGAGTGAGGGAACTGCCGGGCTTTCTCTTTGGTACCAGACACCAATCAATCCGGAAGAGCTTCCAGAGGGAATTGGGCCGGTACCTACTGGGAGGGCAAAATCACATAAAAAGTGAGGGGAGCTGCCTATTTCTACTCTTCGGTACCAGGCACCAATCTCTCCGGATGGGACTTCCAGAGAGAGTTGGACTGTCACTTACTGGTGAGGCAGACGAACCTTGACCCACCCAGAGTGGGTCAAGCCTACCAACCATGTCAAGGTTCGGTTTGAGACTAATCTAATTTTATAGTTGGCTTGACCCATATGAGATTAAATTCGATTTAATCTTTTTTTTTTTTTTTTTTTTTTTTTTTAATTAAAGGACAAGCATTTTTCCAGTGGATCTTATATAGTCTGCCAAGGCACATACTATCTTTAACTGCTTCTGTATAGACTTATCTGACCCTCCAAGTAACAGTGATAATGTGAGGGTATCCTTAATTTCAATAGTTTCTAGGTCACTCACCAGTTTATCTCTGTGTAAGTTATACAAGGGACATACAAGAAGATAATGCTCAACTGATTCTATCATGCCACATTCACATAAGGGGCTTTGGGAGAGTTGAAATCTAAATGTGTGTTGTGCGAGACCAACATGACCTACTCGCAGTCGGGCAAGACATGTCTCTATTACTCTTTTACTGTTATTTGCCCATGGCCAATAAATTACATTAGGTTTTACTATCTTCAATGCTTGTCCCTTTTGCTGTGGTCCACCTTGACAATTCCACTGCAAGTTCCATTGGCTTATAAGTCTATTACGGGCTATTTTATAGAAGTCCTCCTTGGGTATTTTACAATACAAGTTTCCAACCACACTTGCCCCCTTGGCTAACATATCCGCACGTTCGTTTCCCTCAATTCCGGTGTGACTGGGTATCCATTGTAAACTTATGTTCCCATTTGAATCTCTTAGAATTTCCAAGATATTGTTTGTAAAATATCTGTATGTTTTGACTTTTTTACCTGACAGTAGTTCTAAGGAAGACATTGAATCTGTGTAGACTGTGTACTTGCTTCCCTGGTTATCTTTGCAATATTGAAGAGCCAAGTATATTGCAGTTAATTCTGCTGTTAAAACAGAAACCTCCGCATGTAAACTTGTTTGTTTTTCAATATTTTTTTCTGGAATTATATAAGCACAGCCAACAGAGGAATCTGTTTTAGATCCATCAGTATATATTGATACTGTATTGGGATATTCTTTTGCTTTCATTTCAAGGTGGATTTGCTGAATTTGTGGATTGGCAAGGTTCTTTGGATTAATTGGAAAGTGAGTAGATATTTGTGGACTACAACTTTCCCAAGGGGGAACAGGGGTCCATGGGAGACATGAGAGTCTAGAAGGTTTAGGTAATTTCCACTTATAGATTAGCAACTCACAGTGATTAAGAAATCCTGGGTATGATCCGAGTTGCTGTCTCTCTGTTAGTAGAGTACGAACTGTTGGCACCAAAATGTCATACTCCAGGATTCTGCTGTAATACCTCAAGCTGAGCTCGTTTCTGCGAAACTGAAGAGGTGGAACAAAACTCTCTACCTGTGAAGAATTTATTGGAGTGGTTTGAAGAAGACCAGTGCACAATCTGAGACATTGATTCTGTATTGGCTCTAGAATCTTCAGGTCCGTCTCATTCGCACAACCATAGAACTGGCAGCCATAATCCATTTTACTTCTAACAAGTGATTTATACAGCATGGTCAATGTTTTCCTGTCGCAGCCCCAGTGGTTATGCGATAGAGATTTCAAAATGGAAGTCCTCTTAGTACAGCTATTTCTAAGTATATTTATGTGGTTTCTCCATGTCAATCTTGGCGAGTCGAAAGTTAAACCAAGAAATTTGTAATTTTGGACATAGTCTATTGGGTTATCCTTAAGTTTAAGTATGGATGGTTCATCATTTGACTGAGTAAAAAACATGGCTCTTGATTTTAGAGAGTTAAAGGATTGTCCCCATGAATCACCCCATTCTCCTAGACGATTTAGCTGGACTTGAAGCCGATTGGTGACTGTTTCTGACTCTGCTCCAACTGCATATACTGCTATGTCATCTGCATATATCGACATTTTAACATTATCCACCTCTGGAATATCTGACAAAAGCACATTAAATAGCAGAGGGCTCAATATACCACCTTGAGGAACTCCAGTTGTTATTGGTTTTCTTGAAGAAGTATATCCTCTATATAAGACTTTAAAAGTTCTATTAAATAGATATGATTGAATCCAACCGAGGGCTCTGCCACATACTCCAAGCTTGGAAAGTTTATAAAGTACGGCGGTGTGGTGCACCGCATCAAAAGCACTGGACATATCCAAAAAAGCAGCCACGCATATGTGACCAGTTGCTAATGATTTTTTTATAGAGTTTTCCAATAGTGCAATCTGGTCATAGGTTGTTCTCTCTTTTCGGAAACCTGATTGACACGGTAGAAGTAATTGGTTTCTTTCAAGAAACCAATCAACTCTTCTACATACCATCCTCTCCATCAGTTTTCCTATTGTTGAAAGCATTGAGATTGGTCTGTATGATGCCACATTTACAGAGTCTTTTCCTTGCTTAAGTATGGGAGTTAAAAGAGCTACTTTCCATTCATCAATAACCTCTTCATTTATCCAACTTTTGTTTATTAGATTAAGCAAATAAGACCGGTAATTGAGAGGCAAATTTTTCAGAAACATATTCTCTATGTTGTCAGCACCAGGACTTGTATTTCTTAAATATGTTAAAGACACTTCCAATTCATCGATAGTAAAAGGAGAATTGAAAGGTTGACTAGATTCTTCAACTATAATATTATTTTGAACATGAAAGTATAGGTTGTTTATATTTGTGATTGAATTTATACTTCTATTAAATTGTTTCTCAAAATGGGAGGCAAATACTTCACTTATGTTAACTGGTGAAGTCAGGATATTGTCCCCTTCTATAATCACAGTATTTGGAGGGGTGAATTTATTTTTCATTACTTTAATTTGATTCCAGACATCAGTCAATGAACTATTAGAGTTCAATGAAGATGCGTGAGATTGCCAAGAAATTTTTTTTTGCTGATTAATATAATGTTTGGCATTATTCTCAGCATCTCTCAACAACTTCAAATTGGCTGCTGTCTGGTTCTTACAGAATATTTTTTTTGACTTCTTTCTCACACTTGCTAATCTAGAGCATTCTACATTCCACCAAGGTTTATTGAACCTAGGTTGGTATATTCCCTTAGTTTTGTTTATCATATATGAGGAGGATTTCAGGGCTTCTGTTATTTTATCATTTGCTTCTGATAAAGAGAAATCGTCACTCCACTCCAATTGTGGTAATCCTGCAGCCCACTCATCCCACTTTACATCTCTCAACTTATATCTTATTCTGCTGGTGATGGGCTGAAGGATGGGGGTCACTTCTAATGTTATCAGAACTGAAAAATGGTCACTACCCAGACAAGGACCCTGTTCCACCTTGATCTCAGAGGAAATATTAACAGAAGAAAAACATAAATCGATAACAGACAATGTGCCAGTTGCTGGGTGCACATATGTTACAAGGCCCGGAGGAGTATTTAGGCATATATTCTGATAGGTTTGTAATATTCTATAGAGAGCATTTCCTGAAACATTGTTATTTGTGCCTGTTATAGACCAGTAGTTATGATGGGCGTTGAAATCTCCAACAACTATAAAACTGTCAGAGAGCTGTCCTATATAATTGTCAAAATCAGCATATGAAGTGGAACCAGTTGGATTATAAACATTAACTATTTTTAAATCAAAGTTTCTTAATTTGATTGTAATGGATTGTATTTCAAGATTGTCTTGAAATAATTGTAGATTATGTGGAAGGACAGGAATATCAGAGCGCACAAGAATTGCAATTCCACCTCCTTGCCTGCCCTCTCTGTTCTTCCAATATGGTTTGTAATTTATAATATTTGGGGTGTAGTCAGTGTTTAGCCAGGTTTCTGTTAGACATATGATGTGTGGCTTATTGACATATGCATATATTTTAAGTTCACTGAGTTTGCTATAGAGACTTCTGCAATTAAATGATATGATATTAAGATTGGCCATTCTTAGAATGAGTTGATTTTGTTTGTATTATTGGACTTTGGGTTGGTTTGCTATTTATATTCTTAACGGAGCTGAGCAAGATATCTTTATTAATATTGACTCCTAAGTGCGTTTCAAAAGCTTTGCTTATAATGTTACACTTTTTTGGGATAGAGTCATTTTTCATAACCGAGATGAAAAGATCCAGAAGGCAAAGTGCTAGTTTTTCATTTGTGTTTGATGTATGGACAGATTGAAGAGGAGCCTGTTGGGGCACCTCTTCAGTTGATGTTGATTTACTTTCTGTGGTTTGTATTGCAATACTCTTCATTGTAGGGTGATTCACTCCCCCGGATTTTTTTGCTGTCTGTCCGAGGTTCTTAGTATTTCTATTAACTTGATTGGTTTCATTTGAATTGTTTGCTGTATTAACAGCCTTCACTGCATCTCTGTATGATATACCCTGGTGGGCTCGTATAAACTGTACTTTTTTTTCTTGTTTCATTTTGATACAACCACCATAATTGGCTGTATGACTTCCTCCACAGTTATGACATTTCTTTGAATTTTCATTTTTGTTTGGGCATTCCTTAACATTGTGCTGGCCAGAGCAGAGTACACAAACATTTTGGTTCACACAATTACCTGCAAAGTGTCCAAACTGTTGACATTTGTAACATTGCCATGCTCTATCAACAAATGGCGTCACCTTGTAAAGTCTGTACATAATTGCCAGGTCTTCTGGTAGTTTATCAACATTTAACCATATTTTCATAGTTTTGGTTATCCTAGAGTTGCTCCCTTTTCCTAGTATTAGTCTTTTAGCTTTTGGGTTCTCATAACCCATGTCTAGAAGTAATTCCACTACTTCTTCTTCTGTAACATCCAGTTCAATTGGACCTATCATCCCTACCTTATATTTGGATAATGAATTAGGTAGGGAACATGTCACATCATAGTCCCCAAGTTTTCTTATTTTAAGTAGTTCTTCAGTTTTATTTTTGTTGAGAAAGCTTATGATTTGGATTCCTTTTACATCATTTGTTCTTGATGAAATGATGTTAGCAGATTGAAATGGAGAATTTTGAAGCAACCTGAATAATTTTATTTTGCTGCTAAAGAAAGCTGTACGGTTTTCTTCACTTGGTTGGATAATGATGACAGATGGTTGGTTTTGTTTATGCTGGTAGTGGTTAGTGGTTTCAATAGTTTGCTGAGGAT
Organism: Caprella mutica; assembly: GCA_947561585.1. Lineage (NCBI taxonomy): Eukaryota > Metazoa > Arthropoda > Malacostraca > Amphipoda > Caprellidae > Caprella > Caprella mutica. Next base: position 230,133 of record CANNZV010001176.1, on the reverse strand, counting down.
TTCTCCCTTCAAGAAAAGGAGATAGTTCTATAGAATGGTAATTTGAAGAATGGGCTTGGTTTGGTATTGGAAGTTCATTTCTGGAATTAATTTGAGAAGAAGAGAGTTGTAGATGAACTGAAGATGAAATGTTATCGTCATGATGTCATCCATGTATTGATCTATTTCTGGGTTTGTCAATTTGTTTTTTTTATTATTCCTGGGAAATCCGTGAAATACATCTTCTTCCTCATCAATGAAGAGTGAGCAGCTACTTGTGTTTAGTATTCTTTTTACTGATTTTCTTTGGTTATTGTTCTGTTCATGGGCCATAAACTTTTGTGTACCTGAGTACAATGTTGATGGTGGTGTTGGATTTAATGGACTCTGGGATGGTAATGTTGGAAAGTCACTATTGTTAATATAGTCTGATTCAGATACCTGAGTTGAAAAGTTTTTACTTGAACATAATCCTGGACCTGAGTCACCTGATGGCCAGACTGGAAAACATAAATTTTAACAGAGTTACTCCTAACTTCATGCATTCCCATTACCATTAGTGATGCTTATTAACACAACAAGCCCAAATGTGAAGTATTAATGACTTATTTTACATTAGTTTTCACTGCGGAGGGGAGTTGAAATTTATAAAATAATTTAGTAAATTTACTGATTTCTGAATTTTTTAGGGTTAAAATGAGTAATTTTAGTTCATTCTAAATTCCTAACAGAGTTACTAGTCAATCTGAAATGAGTTATTATTCCACTCTGGCCTGATGGCTCATTTCCTGGGAAGTCTTGAAGAGAACTCAAAGTAGGAAGAGAAGGTGTATCAACATTTTTGTGTTTAATTTCAGAACCTTGATTGGGAACAAACCCTTGTAAATTCAAAGGTGTTTCTGGGATTATTTCTATGGATGATTCTGATTCACTGATTGAACATGTGTACCCACTACAGTTACTTAAGTTATGATCTTTTGGCATTGCATTCATATTTTTACCAGCTTTAGCTAGCTTTTTGGCTTTCCCTTTCCTGCCAGATTTACCCATTTCTGATAATGGGTCAATCATGCGAAAAAAAAAAAAATCCCAAGACTACCCGCGTCCGGCCGGTCCGGGTCCAGACTCCAACGGATTAACGGACCAACTGTAACCCACAAGGGCCGTCGGTGGCTATGTCTTTACTATAGCCTTAGCCAAATATATAGGTATCAAAAAAACAACCAGTATCAATAGAAAGCAACGGTTATTGCGTTCACTTTCCTTATACAGAGAGCTGCGCACGTCTTATCTCTATGACCGACCAACTTCCTCCCTCACGCTGCTAGTCTATTAAAAAATATAAATTAAGATAGAATAACATATTATAAATTATTTATAAGTAATTACATTAGTTTACAGTTTTACCTAGTGAAAATCCCTCGATTTTGGCTGAGAAAATTTTATTCTCGATATACTAAATACTTCACTATCTACCTAATAAAAATTATTTGGAATCCCAATCTTTCACATAAGCAGTTAAAGGCTGTAAAAAGTAAAAACTCTTGCCTAAGGCCTAAGGGCTAAGAAATAGTAGGAAGTAAAGAAAAATTTAACTTTTTATTGTTGGTTTTTACTAATTAGCGGACAATAACATTCGCGTGGCAGGATGATGAAATATTTTAGAGATGTTTACTGAGCAAAACAGTATGTAATTCATTTCTATTTCTTTATTTAAATGATAAAAAAAACTTTTATACATATATTTGATATCTCTGACTCTAAATAAATGCTAAATTATATACAAAATATATAAAAATTCTTCTTAAAATCATAAATCTATGGACAAATAGCTATTATTAACTGTTAAATTACTATTTTAATTATTGGTATTGATTTAGAAATTGAAAATTACTTTTCGTTAAATAATATACATTGATTTGAATTGCAAAAAATTATCTCTTACAAGCGGTGAAAATAATATTTTCTATTCGTTTACTACACAAAATAATATTTTAATAATTTAACACTCTTACGAGTGTGAAAATCGGAGACAAAGTGAGTTGAAATTTATTCCAAAAAAGTTATTTATTGAGTTACAATGGAATAAAGAGAATGAGTTCAGGGTTAATATAATTGGTGATTGTTCATTGATACGTGTTATTAAAGACATTATTTCTCTTCAGTCTCCCCTATAAAATTTAGTTGGTATTAACAGCTTTAAATTACGATAAACTATTATTAGCATGAATAGACAATTAGAGGTGAATAATTATTCACTACTTACGAAGAGAAGCTCTTGTCAATGGGCAGCAGACGGCCTCTTTAACTACCGATCGATGGAGCGAAATCAAGCGAGATACTGTCACTCCGACGTCTCGAGTGGCACTGATATTTCTGCAGAATTCGATATCTATGGGGAGGGAGTGGAAAAGAGTCACATGGCTACTCTTTACTAATCAAAATGAATTAATCATGATAAAATTGAGGCAAGGAATGGACCAAACAATACGGTAAATGGAGTCTCCATTTACCGTAAATATTCTCGCAAATATTATTGTGAAAATCCATTGATTTTCCCCGTACTGATAGATTCCAGACGTTGCTGAACAAATTTTACCAGAAGGGGTAACTCACTTATATTAAGGTATTTACTTATAGACTTCATGTAAAGGGAATTAGCCTAATTAATATCGATAAAATTAATTATCAAATATCAAAATGAATAATTGACGTTTGTGAAATAGTAGGTTATTAAATTTCTTGAAAAGTTTTCCCTGTAATTTTTTTCCATTTTCTCTTTTATGGAAGAAGGAACGGAATTCAAGTTCTCTCTATTTTCAGAAATAACCTTCAAATTGATCACAATATTATATGATAGGGGAGTGCTTCAGTACTCGGAAAGTGTTTGTTTACCTATGAGGTCATTTTTTATTCCATTACACATATTCAATTAAATAACAACCTAAATTCACCGTTTGTATATCAGCTGATTCCATTAGTAAACAAATAACAGCACATGCGCAAGATATCGTCAGTTTATCACCGTTCGCTGTTTATTTATTAGTCGTGGTACACTATTAAATACAAGTTAAAGCTCGTACAGCGGACAATATATAAAAGAACACTCTCTAATAAGGATAAAAATCGTCCATTCTGACTGTCATGCAGCAGCAACCTCTTTATGGTATACCGTATACGGTTTAACAAATATTTTATTTGTTTACCAAGTATCTAGTCAAATATTGGTTTTATTCAGAGGCATTACAATGATTTACAATTAACACTTAATCTATTGTTTTAAGATTTTCATTAATTTGAATTTGTTACTCTTTAGCACTGCAATTTCTTTGATAATTAAAGCTCATAGAGAATAAAAAAGATGTAACTATTCTATATTTTCACGCAATTCAAATACATGTCTATTTATAGTAGCTAATATCTTTGATTACAGGAAGGTTCTCCACAATCAATTCACCGCAAAAAAGTTCACCGCACAGTAAATTTCAATCTTAAAGGTCCCCTCCAAGCAAATATTTTTATTGCCTTATTCAACGAGGCTAATGTTTCTTATCATTTTGCTGCAAACCGCATCGAATTTGGTAGCATATTTTTAATTCTATATGCTTTTAAAGATTTTTATAATCAAAACTCGACAAAACCTATTTTACTTCCGACTTACTAATTTAAGAGATTTTCAGCCTGAAGAAAAAGAATGTACACCATTTGTTTTGATTGTCAACTAGGTATTAGGTTTAAAAAAATCCATTTAATATTCGTGTAAAGGTATATATTTGAATGAACTTATAATAGAAGCGTTTATATACTTTAGGAAACAATTAATATCTAGAATAAAGGCCGAAAGCGTATGGTTTGTTTATAAAATTCAAATTTACAATCAAAACAAAGCGTGTACAATCTTTTTTCTCAGCGTCAGATTAGTGATTCGCTCAATTGTTGCTCACAGAGTACTAAAATACTTTAAATGCAAATAATAAAATATATACTGAACCGAATTGTATGCGGTTTGCAGAATAATGATCGCAGACCTTAGTTCTATATTATTATGTAATAAACTCATTTTTTCCCTGGAGCCTGGAGAGGACCTTTAAAGTTAAAACGAGCTGAGAAAGTTGTATGGGGAGGTTAAGTTGCTGTATGTTTAATGAAACCAAAATCGTGAATTCAGGAACGTAGACATAATAATATAAATGTAGAAGCTAATAGACATAGCGGTGTGCAGACCTTTGGGTGAATGACAATTGGCCGAAAGGCAATTAACAAAACAGACATTTGGACAAACGGATATTTGGTATTTATTTAATGTGAAGGTACCCTAATTACGAAATGAAGCGACTGCCAATTATCGGTTTAATTTAATTAAAAATTAATTTTATTATAAAGTGTGCGAAACGTTTGCTAGTGCAGCAGATCGGGCTATTTCGCGCCGTATATATCTCTGTATAACAGTATAAGTCGATACTTCCAAGATAGTTCATCACTCTTTTCCCGTTATATTGTTTTCCCTCTTTCTCCGCCATAGCTCCTAATAGCTCATGTTGTTGTTGCAAAGGTCATAGGATTGGCATTCTACCATGGGCTGTTTTTACCGTGAGAGGCACAAAAATCAGTCCTCCATGTACCTTCTATGACTTCTATTCATTAGGTGTTGGTGAATGAATAGAGTGTGTAAAATACGTAGTTGTTAGTATTCGCAATTGGAGTAAGGTACTGCTTTCATATGTGGTTACCACACCCGCATTCGGGTGTCACAGGTACATTTGTCCTATAACTTTCTTATTTGAGCAGCTATCGAGTTTAAACTTATACAATGTTTGAACTTTATCAGTACCAATAATATCCAGTGAAAATCGCAAAAGAATTCGAAAAGTGTAAATATCTGAAACATCGAAAAAATGAGTGAAGCTATTAGCGTAGCACGGGGTGTATGCAACTATCAAATATAAATCCAAAGTATTCTTTCAACGAATAACTTTCGTTTGATAGTATATTATCACAGTACAGAGAATAATATATAGTATCCCAGAGATATAGGGGGGATATTACGCATGTCCCGGTAGGCTGTGACGTCCCATGTCAACAATGGTCCGTACGTTTGTACGTACAGTACAAACACAAAAGATGGCTGCAACACACCCAACTTTTGTTAAATAACGTTTTCGGTGATATTTTTTTTAATTCCACATTACCGCATGCTATTATCCATTCTCTATAGTCATACGGACGAAAATTAAAAAATGACTGTTGATGAAATTGCTACAGGTCTTTTTACACCCAAAATAGTAACAAATTTTTAATCTTGAAGAAGACGATTTATTCAAGATAATTAGATCATTAGTCAGATCGGTCGCGTTGGCCGCCATCTTAATTCTCTATTCCACGTGACCCACAGCAATTCTGTTTACTATGACGTGACCTCTTGTTTACAAACATGACGTCACAGCCTACCCAGAATAAATTTGAATAATACATGTAACTGGGGTACTATACTATTCTGTTTACTATGGTATTATCGTCAAGTAAGAATTTTGAAATAATTGAACTAGATTATGTGCACTCGGTAGAGCGCATAACTTCGCCTCCGCTTTGATCCGTTCTCTCCCAAAATTTGAGAAACTGCTACCACCAAGTTTCATGCAATATGGTACTATACTTTTAGAGTTATTAAGTTATAAATGACCTTGACCTTTGACCGGATCTCTTCCAAAATTCTACCAGATCGTTCCTGGATACTGACCAAACGTCCAATCAAATTTCAGACAATTTGGTTGAACACTTTTGGAGTTATTGAGTTACAAATGGCCTTGACCTTGATCTTTGACCCGATCGCTTCCACAATGGTTCCTGTATATTGATCAATCGTCCCACCAAGTTTCATGCAATATGGTTCAATACTTTTTGAGTTATAAATGACCATGAATCCATGACCTTTGACAGAGTCGCTCCCAAAATTCTGCCAGCAGGTCACTGGACATGGACCAATCGTTTCACTAAATTTCAGGCAATTTGGTTGAATACTTTTTCAGTTATGCGAATAACAAGATGATAAATAAATTCCGATGAAAATATGACCTTTCCGCGTTCTTCGAAGGCAATAATAATTTATTCTTAAAATTGAAACACGGGATACAATAGGTCAGACAGGTCAGAATGTTTTCAACTTTTTGAGCATATCTTTTAACTTTTTTTGCCAACTCATTTTGTGAATTCATCTCCTAAAATATTTCGCAGCATTTTTATAAATGCATTATTCTGAACTACAAATCATTCAGAACATCACACCAAAATGAAAATTCATTGGGATTATCAAAATTACGTCATAAACTATAAAAACCAAAGTCGTATGAAATTCATGATTATGGGAGATACGTGAAATAGATCATAATAAAATTTAACAGTTGACATATATTTATAATTTTATGATTACATATTCATTTTTATCACTGAGAAACAATAATTTATATTCAAACTTGATTAATAAATGTATTTACGATAAAGGATAAGGAAAGGAGTTTGAAAAATCAAATTTAATTGACAAAAAATGTCAGAAAATACTCTTTCAATGTAAAACATTATGGAAGATTCTTTTAACTGATACACATTACAATAATTCTTTTAAATGTAATTTAAGTAACAACAAACTAGGATGTGTTTAGATTAGCACTTAACTATTAGATTTATACTGGTTATCAAACATAAGAAAATAGTTGCTAAGAAAAACATTAACAACATGGCGGTATTCTAACAATTAGTAACCGAAAATGAATAACAGTAAACTCAATAGAGAGCACAGATTCCATGGATTATATATAAAAGACGCACAATTAATAATTATTCTACAAATATTCAGTCAAAGAATATTTATTCTTACTTCTCAGTTTGTATCACGGATACAATATGTGTATCTGTGATTAATAATCTAAGATAGCCACGTGATCAGGGGTAATATTTGAATACACGTAATATATGTAGTGACGTCAGTACTGCCCATGAAGGCTTTCAGAACTCTGTACTGAAGGGATAGTGAATGTGGTGCTTAATCCTGTGGAAAAAATAAATAAATAGTACATTGGAAATCAAAGAAATGTTCAATTATCAGATAAATTTAAAAAATATATATACAATCTATACCATTTTAGCCTCAAATTAAAAAAAAAAGTTCAAATTAAAATTAGTCAAGTTCAAATTAAAGGAAGTGAATTTTGAATTAAAATTAGTCAAGTTCAAATTAAAATTAGTCAACTTCAAATTAAAGGAAGTGAATTTCAAATTAAAATTAGTCAACTTCAAATTAAAGGAAGTGAATTTCAAATTAAAATTAGTCAAGTTCAAATTAAAAAAAGTCAACTTTAAGTTAAAACAGTTCTATTTCATATTGAAACAGGGCAAATTAATATATCTCTGTTAAACTCTCAATTCTGAAATAAATAAAGTTAATTCACAAATAGAAATTTTTCTACATATATTGAATAATGGCCAAAGCAGTTTTATTTCATCATATATTTATTTACTCGTCCAATTCATAATAAGTTCATGTATAATGGATACAGTAGAACATTCATATTATTCCATAGATTTATCAGATGGTTGAATTGATTTCACTTGAGTTCATCTTTCATAATTTATGATACTTTATAAAATAAGAATGAAAATTTTAATTTGTACTTGAGTTATTTTTATTTGAAGTTGATCTTTTTTAATTTGAAGTTCACTAATTTTCATTCGAAATTCACTTTCTTTAATTTTAATTTGAGGCTAAAATGGTGTATAAATAAATTATTTGATAAAAACTGAAAGAGATTGCAAAATCTAAACGTTGACTATGATCATTTAGGCTAAGTTTTTTACACATGCTTATATTGAATTACATAAATTATTCATCATGAATAAGGAGAAAACGTATAAAGGCGCATATAATGCGCTATTATTTGAACAAATAGAAAAAGAACAGAGCACATTGAAGAGACATGTTGCCAGTAAGAAGTCTAGAGGAAGAATGAAGACAAAACAAGAAAGCATGACACTATTATAACTCTTATGTAGCTGAGAGAAGCATCTCAGAATTTTCTCTTCTCAATAACACTAAAAAATTCAGCTAATTTTGTTGTTGATAGATGTTCTTCCCACTCACCCATCGTTAACAAGAAGCCTGCAATTACAATCTAAAGAGTCGAGGGTCTCCATATCTTCTTTGGACAGCTCAAAGTCCCACACAGAGAAGTTCTCAATAATCCTGCCCTTAGTTACAGATTTGGGTATACAGACAATGCCCCTCTGCAGTTGGTACTTGATGAGAATCTGGGCAGAGGACTTGCTGTACTTGTTGGCAATGGATACCACTTTGGGGTCCTCCATGAGAATGGGTTCACTCTTCAATGCATAGGGACTGAAATGAGTAATAGGTACTTGGTTGGATTGAGTAAGAAGCATTCGATTAGAGTAAAAAGCACTTAAATGAGAGTAAATCGAGACTGAAGGCAAGAGAGTGATAGGTCCTTTCGCCAAAAAACTTTAGCTAAAAGCACTTTTGCATTATGACACTTTTTCCCAAAAATATAACAATATTTTTTAGCAAAATAGAAAGCAGCAGGCAAACCTGGCAGGAGAGGAGGCACACTCCTCCCCGCCCCATCCAACAGGACTCCGACTGCTAACCTTAGGTGCACAATATCTCATATCTATAACATTGTGTTTTTACAATTTTCAGATAGTGTCATGCGGCGAAAATGTTTTCAGCGAAAAAGGACCAGTCACCAGAGCTGGGCGCGCGAACTTTTTTTTAGGTTCCGAATCCGAATCTTCGTTGATTTTGGGTTCCGAACCTCCGTATAGCGAACCCAATTTGGAAAAGTTTGGTCCGAACATTTGTTCCGAACCAAACATTTAGTCCGAACATTTGTAAGCCAACCTCTGATTTTTTAGGTATATATTTTATATCTAAAAATTAAGAAAAACAAAAGTGAACTACAGTCTACACATTTACACTCGGCCCTTTTACTAACTTATGCTTCCAAGGCTATTAGGGCAACCTATATAAAAAAAGTTTTTCAACAAGATACTAACTATTTGTCAGAAACAAGTTACAACCAGAAGGTTTCACTCTATGTTAAAAAAACACATGTCTTATTTATAAACCTACGTTACTGTATTTTTACAAGTTGTTAGTTTTTGTAATGTGTACAAAATTTCAAGTAAAAATATTGAATATGTAACGAGAAATAAATACATAGCTTTACAAGAGATTGGCAACTGAGTGAGCTGAACTGTTATTGGATGGAGTGTGAACCAATCACAGCTCGCGCATTTGTCTCTACTACATAAAACGTGGACATATTCGTGCGTATTGGGTAACCAATCTGTATTTCTACGTTGCCACACGTCACTAAAGTACAATTAATTCTATAATTTACGCTGATTTACGCCGATACGTAAATATTTAAGTTTTGAATTAAAAAATATAGTTGGTATTTATGTAGCAACAAAGTCAAGAAAGGCCAGTAAATTTAAAGAAATGACATGAAATATATAAAGTAATTTAAAAAATATATGCCTATTAAACATACGTCAAATTCATTAGGGTTGATATAATAAATTTATAATAATAATTATACTGTGACTTCATATGACTACATTATAGAGGATTTGCACTGGTAGAACTGCTGTTTCATGAAATACAACTAATTTAGAGAATTTACTTAATAGGAATAAGAGATTCATAGAAAACTTACGAATATTTGTGTAGACTAACCTAAATATGTTCACTATAGAGGTAAGTTCGCTATACCGGATTTTACTATTCAGCGTGATTCACTATACAGGAGTTCACTATAAGGGAGTTCCACTGTACTTACTATCCTTAATAAGTTAGTATCATTGAGTATGACTGAATGAGCATTAAGTATCTTTAAAGTTCCCCTCCAGTCTCCACTCCAATACGCAGTTTAAGTTGTTATTCTGAATTTTCTTCTGACCTCCGAATTTCATGCAAAGAAAAATTAAGACCAACTCTGTCGTCATAACAATGCAAGACAATGTATCCATATTAAAGTATCCAAGTATCTAATTAAATATGTTTTTTTCATTTATATTACAACATTTTTGATTAATTCTATCTAGAGAACTGATGATATAAAAACTTTTTGCATTTTGTTTGATTATGAAAGTACTATAAGATACCGTATTATGGTATTCCTATACTCTATTTGCTTGCTTAACTTTTTCTTCTATTCAATATATTAAAAAGGTCAGACAGTGAAGATTACTGTGAATATTTCTCAAAGTTATTTATATTATAACTTATATACATATAATATTATAATACCTATATATAAATTATAATCAATTCAATTGTAAAGCGAATAGCCGAATACCCGATCTTAAATTATCTGATCAGCCTTCCTACTTAGCCGTCAAAAGTTACCTCATTTGAGTCATTTCAATATTTTTTCCTTTAAAAACCTTCATTTGATATTTAGTATTTCATACATTAGTAAAAGCAAAAGAAAAAATCATCATTCAAAATAAAAGTAACAAGCTAAGACAAGAAATAAATTATATTTATAAGATGTTATTGTACGAAGCTTGGTATGCGCAATTATTCTCTCATATATTTGATCTCGCTAAGCCGCTATAAGAGTTACAGTTAACTGATTACATTGAGATATTCACCCTTATGTACTGAAACACACTCTTGCATCTAATGCCTGGAAAGATCTCTGATATATTCCTAATATTATTATAGATTTGAATAAATGCTCATAATATGAGTATCTTACCATTTATCACCTTCGTTTTTGTCTAATCGTATGTATTTATGCAAAAAATTAAACGATTGAAAGAAAAGACAGCTTTAAAATCGGTCTTGAATTTAAGTTATTATTATTTTTCCATGAGGACTGGTTAGCCAACGGCTAAGGTACTGGGGTAGGGTATTATGTAATGTTACCTAATATATACGTTTATAACCTTTCCTATAGTTCTACATATTTCAAGCAATTTTAATTGAGATTTGAGGGAACATAAACCGTTATTAAAGAAGTAACTTGTTAAGATTATTATAAAACTTACCGCTATTCAAGAAAGGATGAATAACGTAATGGAAGAAGAGAGGGGAAAGACGCATGTTCTTCGCTTCAGCGATAAGCAGAAACCTATGTATATAATAGTAGCCGAGAGGTACGGTACATGTTCAGAACGTAAAATAATTAAATGAACAGGTCAGTTTTCCCCGGGTACGGAGGTTCGGACTTGCGAAAAAGACGTTCCGAACACTGAAGTCCGAACCGTTTTTAAAGAGGTTCCGAATCCGTATGTCCGAACCCATTTTCCAGTCCGAACCGGTTCGCGAATAAAGGTTCGCAAACATTCGTGCGGAACGCCCAGCTCTGCCAGTCTCCCATTACTTTTATGAAAATTATCTCCTAATGTTTACAATATTGCCATTCTTTTTATTTCCTTTTTTGATATATATTTTTCAATTAATCTACCAGGATATTCAAAAGCTTCCTTCATAGAAAACTAACCGAGCAGGAGATCCCAAAGGAAAGTAAGCAGTCACTGTGATGTCTTTGCCTCTGCAGTAGTCTATCAGTTTCTTCTGATTGAGGTATGGATGGCACTCAACCTAGTATAAAAAATAACATCATTCATCCTTGTGGATCATTTTTGCATTTGATTTCTATTCTGTAGCTACTTGTCAATTCTATTCTGTAGCTACTTGTCAATTCTATTCTGTAGCTACTTGTCAGTTCTATTCTGTAGCTACTTGTCAATTCTATTCTGTAGCTACTTGTCAATTCTATTCTGTAGCTACTTGTCAATTCTATTCTGTAGCTACTTGTCAATTCTATTCTGTAGCTACTTGTCGATTCTATTCTGTAGCTACTTGCCAATTCTATTCTGTAGCTACTTGCCAATTCTATTCTGTAGCTACTTGCCAATTCTATCCTGTAGCTACTTGCCAATTCTATCCTGTAGCTACTTGCCAATTCTATCCTGTAGCTACTTGTCAGTTCTATCCTGTAGCTACTTGTCAATTCTATTCTGTAGCTACTTGTCAATTCTATTCTGTAGCTACTTGTCAATTCTATTCTGTAGCTACTTGTCAATTCTATTCTGTAGCTACTTGTCAATTCTATTCTGTAGCTACTTGTCAATTCTATTCTGTAGCTACTTGTCAATTCTATTCTGTAGCTACTTGTCAATTCTATCCTGTAGCTACTTGTCAATTCTATCCTGTAGCTACTTGTCAGTTCTATCCTGTAGCTACTTGTCAATTCTATCCTGTAGCTACTTGTCAATTCTATTCTGTAGCTACTTGTCAATTCTATTCTGTAGCTACTTGTCAGTTCTATCCTGTAGCTACTTGTCAATTCTATCCTGTAGCTACTTGTCGATTCTATTCTGTAGCTACTTGTCAATTCTATTCTGTAGCTACTTGTCAATTTTATTATGTAGCTACTTGCCAATTCTATTCTGTAGCTACTTGCCAATTCTATTCTGTAGCTACTTGCCAATTCTATTCTGTAGCTACTTGCCAATTCTATTCTGTAGCTACTTGTCAGTTCTATTCTGTAGCTACTTGTCAATTCTATTCTGTAGCTACTTGTCAATTCTATTCTGTAGCTACTTGTCAATTCTATTCTGTAGCTACTTGTCAATTCTATTCTGTAGCTACTTGTCAATTCTATTCTGTAGCTACTTGCCAATTCTATTCTGTAGCTACTTGCCAATTCTATTCTGTAGCTACTTGCCAATTCTATTCTGTAGCTACTTGCCAATTCTATTCTGTAGCTACTTGCCAATTCTATTCTGTAGCTACTTGCCAATTCTATTCTGTAGCTACTTGCCAATTCTATTCTGTAGCTACTTGCCAATTCTATTCTGTAGCTACTTGCCAATTCTATTCTGTAGCTACTTGCCAATTCTATTCTGTAGCTACTTGCCAATTCTATTCTGTAGCTACTTGCCAATTCTATTCTGTAGCTACTTGCCAATTCTATTCTGTAGCTACTTGCCAATTCTATTCTGTAGCTACTTGTCAGTTCTATTCTGTAGCTACTTGTCAGTTCTATTCTGTAGCTACTTGTCAGTTCTATTCTGTAGCTACTTGTCAGTTCTATTCTGTAGCTACTTGTCAGTTCTATTCTGTAGCTACTTGTCAGTTCTATTCTGTAGCTACTTGTCAGTTCTATTCTGTAGCTACTTGTCAGTTCTATTCTGTAGCTACCATAGAAGTAGATAATTACCAATTAAATCTCTAAAACCAGTGCATTGAAATTACTCTATAATACATTGTTCAATTCATAGATTATTACTAATTTAGAATTAAACTTTCTCTCATAACCACAATTACATTTGTAGAGAAATTCTAATGTATTTTTGAACTAAAGGCCATATCAATGACTTCAAAATAGACATAAATACAAGGGACCTTCAAAAAGTCATCAGAGAGGAAAATGGCTACATTACAAAAGATACCAAACATCATTCAATAATAAACTTACGAGTACAGAAAATCTTCTGTGAATTATGTCACTTACCAAAGAATGTTAAGAAAAGGGACAAGCACTGGTAGCTAACTGTACTTCATGATGGAAGAAGAAAATGAAGAGGTCATAGTAAAATAAGCTTAAAACTTTGCAATTGAATAACCCACCTGATTGTTTGCAGGTACAATAGAGCCTTTTGCAATGATTCTCTCAATCTGATCCTTGTTGAAGTTGGACACTCCAATGGACCTGACAAGTCCTTGCTTTACCAGCTCCTCCATAGCTAGCCAACTCTCAAGGTAATCCACATCACTGAACTTCATTTTGCCATCCTCACCAGTTGGGAAAAGTTCTCCTCCTTCCTGATCATCGAGGGAATGTAATAAAAGTTTTTCACCGAGCAGGGAAAACGTGAAGCTCTGTGCGTGTGTTTAACACGTTTGTGTTCATAAAATTTTTCACCAAATCTGTGCCAATGCCGTCTAGTGGTACAACTGATTTGACACTAATTTCTCAGCAGTTTCATTATAATAGGATGCATAATTCTAGAATGTGTGAAAATAATGTTATAAAATGAAGAAAGAAAAAGTTGAATAAAAGAAAGTATGTAATAAATGATTTAATACCTGGTATCCCATAGGCCAGTGCATTAAGTAGAGGTCAATGTAAGCCACTCCAAGACTCTTCAGTGTCTGTGATATGGCTTTGGCAACCAAATCCTTGCTGTGAAAAGTGTTCCAGAGCTGTAACAGAAAATAGAGAACTGAGAAATAAAACAAGACTTTATGACAAATTTCATTGAGCTCTACAAGAGTATTTATCTGTTCAGTTTTGTTGTCATGATAATGAACGGTTGCCAGATTCTTATTTTTTCATCATTATTAGATGTAAAATTTCAAAAGAGTTAGGTATAGCTTTTATAAAATGTGGTGGATCATGTGTTTATTTCTAAATTCATTCATTGTGTACAAAAAAGTTTTATCTGCTCAATGAATGTAATTAATGTTCATCCTGTAACTTGCAAAGAGAGAAGGCTTCTGGTCTAACATTGTTTAATTGCCATTAGCTACAGTCGGGGTAACTTCCACACCTTGCTAGTGATGAAAATGTCTTCTCTCTTGATGGTACCATCTCCAAATTTGATCTTGAGAGCCTCTCCGATTTCAGGTTCATTTTGGTAAGCAAGTGCACAGTCGATATGGCGGTACCCGGCATCAATGGCATCGATGACTGCCTGCTGCACTTCACCAGGCTTACTCTGAAATAAAATCCAATAATTAATCCAATTTCTTTTTTTATGCTTTATTATTCTCACAATGATTCAATTAATCATCAATTATTTCAGTTAACTTTGTCTTAAATATATCAAAGGTTATAATGAAACAATTGATAAGGATTTTCACCAGTAGCTTCATATACAGGCCCACAAGAAAGTTTTTAAAGTTCAGTGAGCAATATCAACAAATACAAAATGAGATTTTCAGTCATTTACTCTTGCTTTGATTATTATACGGTTCAAATTTTTAATAAGTTTTCATATAAATATAAGTTCATTACTTTCCATCCTGCATAAACTGGTGAAGTGTTCTCCAAGAATTAGGTATAATAGGTACATGTAGATATTAAAGGAGGAAATTAAAGTTTGTTTACACTGAGAATGATACTAAATTACTAAT
This sequence comes from Caprella mutica, assembly GCA_947561585.1. NCBI lineage: Eukaryota > Metazoa > Arthropoda > Malacostraca > Amphipoda > Caprellidae > Caprella > Caprella mutica. Next base: position 214,988 of record CANNZV010001176.1, on the reverse strand, counting down.
GTCCCATATAGGTAAAATTGTGCTTTAGCTACGCCCCCACTTTTCAGTATTTTAATAGACTTTAAAAACTTAGTAAGCTACTAAAGTAAAGGCAGCGCCATTACAACTCAGTTTGTCACAAATATTTCAATGACATTCGTCGTACGAGAATAAAAATTAGATTAATTAACATCTGATGATCTATCATCTGTATAGCTGATGATTTACTTAATCTTGGAGATTTTTAATTTTATATTTGAATACCTTCTTCTTCTTATTATTATTATTATTATTAGTTGGTGATCAGGAGGCGCCACCTAAGATATTTGAATACCTACTGTAAAGTTTACTAAAATTAGTTTTGAAATAAAAAAGTTATAAATTTCTCAAAACGTTTTCTTGACTCGTTTTCACATCAGTCACCATGGCTCAGAGCATAGAGTTATGATAAACTACACTAGAGAGAGATACTGTTGCTGTTGCAGCGATTGCAGGACGCTGAAAACATTATTTTATTTCAGATATATCTCATTACTCCATTAAAATGACGCTAGATTGCCAGTTAAGTGACCCCAAAATAAGGAATTAACCGTTCTGCAAGACGCGATATCATATAATTTTGGTCACTGGCTCAGAGCCTGTCGTTTCGAGTGGTTGTGTGGTGTTTTTGCTAGTTGGAGCAAAGACCTAAATGAATTAGTTATTCGATGACATATAATTACCCTCCAAGTCCCCAGCCCCAAAATGGGGTAATCCATTCCATTGTTGAGCTTCACACATTCGTAGGTATAAGGCATTGTTAATAAGATAGATTACAACTTTATGACACTATTAACCTACCTCAAAGAGACCAGTAGTTAAACTGAGCGTGATAACTTCTAAACTTGTAACAAAAATGTAGTTAATTGTTTTTAAGTTAATCTTGCAATGCTCTTAGTTTAATAAATTCTCGTTTATATTTGCATATCTTTATAGAAAATTTTATAGACGTTTCTATTGACCCTTTTACTACATCTATATAAGCTACTCTATGCATAATGCCGACTGACATTTGGTTTTTATTTTCATGGGAAGCCGTGTTTGGACAAACAGGTTCGGAGAAAAGCACATAGCATAACTACTATATTTGAAGACGTCTGTCTGGTGTACACTGAAATAATATTACTAATAATAATATATTATTATTTATTTAAAAAATAATAACAATATTTAATTAAAGAAAGAGCTTGACAAATACATCTATATGATTTAAACTTCTAACTATTATAAAATATATTCATTGAAACTTAACATCAAATAGACAAATAACGTAAAACCTATTCAATATCGAAAAATATGAGAAATAGATTAGTCTTCCAACGAATAAGTATTACTTTCTGCAAGTGAAGAGAAAATTACGAGTTTTCTATGAAATCATTTTTAAGGCGATACTAATACAAATGTAAGAGAGCAAAACTTGAAAGATACATATAAGTGCAAAGAGAAGACGGACGTATTATTAATAAATAATAATGTATGTGATTATTTTAATGGTGCAATGAATAAAAGATTTATTAATATTCGACGATATAGGTATAAGGTACTGTGCTAGAACAATAATTTGAGTTATGTATTTATATATTAATAAAACGGATTAAAACCGTAAAACGATGGAAAAGAGACGAATAAAGTTGAATAACTATTGATCCATATTGATTATTAAAATATTAGGTATATAAAAATAATTTTCATCAAGGTTGGGGTTTATACTACTGTATTTTGAGGTGAGGATTGGGAGGAATTTGCCGTATGTCACAGTGTGTGCCTTTAAAATATAGGACTGACTGATGACAACCTGACCGAAACTATTTTACGTTGGTTAATGCTTTCAATCTAGAGTAAATTTAAATAATACCGAAATAGAAAATGAAGAGAATGTTTACAGAACTATAATCTAATAATAACTTTAATATTTATCTGATATAAAGAAGCGGATCTTGTTAAGATCATGCATCCTATTATAACTTTGTAAAGATCATGCACCCCAGTAAAAAAGCTCGTAAATATCATGCACCCAGTAAAAAGCTTGTTAAGATCATGCACCCAGTAAAAAGCTTGTTAAGATCATGCACCCCAGTAAAAAGCTTGTTAAGATCATGCACCCCAGTAAAAAGCTTGCACCCAAGAGTGCCTTTATCTGTGATACAACAATGGGTGTTATATATTGGAGTTAATATCATCGTTTATACCTTTCAAAGATGGCTCACTAAGTATTTCAAGAAATAGTTCTACCTCTTATGAACAGCGATTCAGCTACAGTCATACGATGGATGCAAGAGAAGAGGATATTGGAGACAAAAATGGAATGTAAAAACTGCAATGTGCCAATGAATTGGACTAAGCAGTCAAGATCAATAGATGGTTTCATTTGGAGATGTCAGAAGAAGGACTGTATTACATTTAAATCAACTGTGACAATAAGGAACGGATCCTTCTTCTCTAGATCAAGAATTTCACTTAAAAAATGGATTCATGTCATGTATCTTTGGTGCGAAGGTATTATATTTATACAAAAAATTAATTACTCCTATTATTCATTCATTCAATCTTGTTAAGATCATGCACCACAGTGAAAATCTTGTAAAGATCATGCACCCCAATAACATCTGGGGTGCATGATCTTAACATGATCCAAAGAAACATATATATATTTTCAGAACATTTAGCAATGATAACTGATATACAGTGTGCCAAGCAAAAATGCATCCACTGCCACTGAATATAAGATTCAATTGCAGTGATCTAGTGGATACATTTTTAGTGGACACACTGTATAAATACTAGGCACTGTACAATGTACATAGAATTAGGGTACATGAACATGAAGGGTATAGTCCCTAGTCAGGGTACATGAACATGAAGGGTATAGTCCCTAGTCAGGCTACAGTAACATATAGGGTATGTTAATCAGCTGATAGAATCTTGTTTGACGTGACCACGAGTGACCGGAAATCTACACACTGAAATACCTTCAAATTGTGCCTATGTTTTAGATGGAGACTCATTGCGTGAAGGCCAATATGCTATATTTATTTCTTATTATTCCTCATTGAATAATTTTCTATTTTTCATCTTTCCAGCAGTAGGTGATACAATTTAAACATTCTATTAACATCACAAAAACTACTTCTGAGAAATATTTCCATAACATTTTATCAATCCTACTATTTATCATGGAATCACTTTCTCGTAAGTTTACTAGATTTCAATATAAAATATTTTAGTCTAGATAGGTTGGGTCAAGCATTAAGTAGTTAAAATTAGCATATCCAATTTATTTTTCTTTATAAAATAAAGTAGTCTTTCCAATTATTATAATATCATTTGGCAGTAATTGTAGTTAGTGTAGAGGTGATAATAACATCATACTAAGCTTAGCCTACGAAAGTTTCTGGTGATTTAAGTTCCGCATTTAAAATTACTTGCGTATCTGTGAATGTTTAAAAGTTTGAGATCACTACGCATATTGTCCTTCAAGTTGCCTAAATTAGTTTATCTTTTAACTTTGTTGCTTCTGCTTGTAGTTTGTGTCAACTGTTACAATTTTCTACTGCTTTTTCAATCTTCTCTTTATTTATGTTTTCAACTAATTATAAATCTTTGTATGCACTTAAAAACTAAATCTCGTGAATTTAAAAATATTAATTTTTCACTGTTAGGGTCTCTTTATGGTTTTCATTATTGTGGTTTTTGTGTAGTTGTTGTTAAAATGGATTTTGATGTTAGTTTTTCCTTCTTTACAGGGAGGTTGATCATTTACGGAATAAAGCTGTAAATTCTCCCTTGAGTATCTTTATCCTTCCGTAACACACTGATACATCAAATCTCGTGACAAAAGGGTCTCTCCTTTGAAGAAATAGAACGCAATTATACAAACTATGTGCTTAGAACTTTAACAAATATAACTGTCGTTTTCGATGTTATACAAGTAAGCTCTCAACCAAATATGTGACACATTTCCGGCATTGAAAGGGAAAGGCCAGTTGTTCAAATATGAAAGTAAGAAAAAAGGCGGTGCCGAATGTTAAGAAAGAAGATTTTTTTAAGAATGAGAGCAATAAAGAACAATCCATTAAATTGTTTTTAGAAGATTTCAATAGCAATGACATGAAGACACTTCAGGCAACGGATCGATGACGCGGATTTGCTGATTGTGTTATCAACTCTAAGAACATCTGTAACTCACGACACTGTGGTTAGTGAGAGGATACTGATCTATTAGTGTTAAACTAATCCACCACATGAATGTCACTTCTGGTTTAAAAGTGATTCATGTAAGATATGTAATGGGAGCACTTGGATTAAACATTGCCAAACTGATATTGCCATTTCATGCACTTCTAGGATGCGATAAAACCTCTATGCTTCATTCCATAGGCAAGAGAGCAGCACTGAAAAAGTGAAGAACTGATCCTAATTAACTACTTACTAACTGATAATATATATGATGCCTTTTCCCAACAGTATATACCTCAAAAACATGATATATCCCATACTGGTGAGAGATTACTTTTAGTATTGCATGGGGGAACACAATCATCGAATCTCGAACACCATCGATTTTGGGGGTATATTAATAAAATGTGTACTGGGAATAAACCTCTCCAGCCTGAGGTGCTCTGCCCTACATTCCATTCGCTCAGAGTGTTCCATCAGGTTCAAGCAAGGATAGGGAATGATTTGAATCTTCTTGAATTTAGGTGGAGAATTGAAAATTAAAGGCCTGATGCCAATTTACACTTCCAAACCCCCTGCTCCATATTCCCTCTTGAAAATGATCAGATGCAACTGTAAAGTGGATTGTCGTACCAAAATTTGTACCCGCTTCAGATATTCCTTGCGATGCTCCAATATTTTTAATCAATAGTTGTATGGAATATGATTTAAGTGATAGTACTGTGTAGAGTTATAAGTAAACTATAAATAAAATGCGTTTCATTAGCCGCAATTAGCAAAGGAATAACATTTTTTAATCAGAAAGGTGCATCAAATAACTCCACTGATATTGAAACACTCTTTTTTTAACCTTCAAAAATGAATTTCTTCAATAACTTCGAAATCCAATGTCATAAAGTGGTAAACTTTTTTCTGTGATGTAACAACACCTATACAGCAACATGTGTCAAAATTAGATTTCTAATATTTTTCCCCCTATTTTTCTCCAGTTTGACCGGTTTATTTGATTTCGGTCTTAGGCAGCAACATTGAACTTACCGTGAAAAGAAACTACGAGATACTGACTGTTATTAATTAATAACTAGCTTTTTAAAAACATGAAAGTACTAATCAATGTGTCATTTAATACTACTCTCTGAATTATTAATTATTTGAAACAATATAGATATATCCCTCAAGTTTCCAATTTATCACTTAATAGACAGTTAGAGAAAATATCAGCGGTACTTCCCTTTCAGTAGGAGAGTAAGTTACACACCTTAATGTTAACAATTTTGTCACTGATAAAATAATATTTAATTGCAACATGTCTGGTTTTAAAATGATCCTAAGGGAAGGTTCTTAATAATAGAGAATAGAGATAACATCTTCGTTATCTACATTAATGACAATTGACTCATCATCTTCATAAGACAAATTGGTTTGAATTGACATCGCCTAATAGCTTGCTGGGCTGCCAAATAACCATCTTTTCAAGCATCTGCTGACTCGTTGTCTGACCAAAGTCTGCTCAGCCCGTTGATTTCAGAGCGGGGAATCATCGACAATAATTGAAGATGCTGGCAGTTATGGCATACCAGATTTGGACCAAGTCTGAAACAGCTTTGATGTTAGATTGGCACTTTCCTACCTCTCTACTTCGGGTGCTGCCTGTTTCTAAACAAATCAACACAAAATGGGATACAAAAATTATTAACTTAATATGACAGCTAACAATCAAGTAGTATAAGATGTTTTCAGTTGTATGGTCAGTATTCGTACTAATTGTTTGTTTCCATTATTTAAAGAAGGTCTGCTTCTATATAAAAGTTTATATGATACTAGTCAAAAAGTGAAAATTGTTAAATTATATATCTGCATATATATATATATATATTATTAAAACTGCCATTTCTTCTTTTCAAGCTTCCAATTCCTGCAAAAATCATCCACAGGAAACCTATTTTTTACTTAGAGATACACAATTTATATTCTCTAATCTCCTAACTGAAATACAGAATAACTACCCAGCTGACCAAGAGCAGATGGTCTCACGTCTTAAGACGTTGAATTCCTCTCGCTATAGAGGAATTTCAGACATGGGACGGTGGACGTCAGACGTTGAACCCTCGTCGTCTACACAGAAGTCCTTCTTTGTACCACGCCTTGCAAGACGTGGCAGAGAGAGACATCCATCTTCTGTCCCAAACTGATTTCGGTTAATTGAGGTATAAATATCTCTATATAGAAGATCATTTTTTTATAGTTTTCATCAATAGCAGCATAGTTACTAACTAGTGTTCATCAATAACAGCATAGTAGTACCAACTAGTGTTCATCAATAGCTACCTGTTACCCCAGTGTTCATCATGCATACCTAGTTACCTACCAGTAATTATCAATAGGTAAATACTGTACCTAGATATAATTTAAATTTTACAGCTAAGATTACCTCATTTATTAATAAAGTTTCCGATTTTACTACTTGACAAATCTTTTTTCAACACATGTGCAAAACTATGCAAAATATATATTTTGAGAATAGTTTTAAATGTATACTGTAACTATTACGTGTTATTTATATGGTGTCCGGAAAACTGCCAGGCGGAAAACTGCCGAAGCGGAAAACTGCCGAAGCGGAAAACTGCCGAAGCGGAAAACTGCCAAGCGGAAACTGCCAGTCACTTACTGGGGGTCATTTATGTATTTTTTGTCTTTTCTTAATTATTATTTAGTTGTGAACACATTCAAAGAACATTTAAATTTATAAAAAAAATGCGTTAGCTTTACGTTAAAGGGACATTCATTTTTACAGTAATTACTAATAACTATATTAATCTCACTGTATTTCATTAAACACACTGTAAACCAAATTTCAGTACTCACAAAGAAATTATAATTACCATTTTAAACTTATATCTACACAGGATCTTATATATTTATAAGATTAATAATATACATTTTATATTAGTTATATATTATAAATCAAGTGAATGTTAAATAAACTTAAATGCATGTTCAATATTCATTACATTAACATTTTTATTCTCTATGTTATTAAAGCCTTCATTCTTACAATTTTCATTTATATGTAAAAGGTATTATTAATTAATTATGCAATCCAATTCGATCGATTGAAATTGTCAGAGAATTGTATGTAATACCAGTTTAATAATCATAGATGTTGGGTTGCAAATTCTAAATATTTCGCAAACATCGATCGAAGTTAATTTATAATGAGTACAAGCGAATATTAGGCTTGGAGACTTGTTCAATTCTCAAATTATTAACACAAAAAGAAATAATTAGACTCTAAACTCGTTATGAACTGATAATGTAAAGATGCGTTGTGTAAACAGAGAAAAATTACACTGTCCCATACAATCAATTCTGTTTCTTCTCTTAATATTTATTTATTTATTTATTTCTGTAATATTTATATAATAGTGTATTGCACTGATAGTTCTCAATTAATTTTTGTCTACATTTAAGTATTATTTTTGTTTTGTATACTAGGTAAAAATGAATGACCCCTTAACTCCTTACCAAAGGGCGAAGGCCATTTATTTTATTACTTAAAATTTTATTAGTGACTAAAGTCATTAAATTGCCAATAAGTGACTGGCAGTTTTCCGTGTACCATTTATATATATCTGATAAATAGAATGATTTTAGTTGTAGGATATCCTCCGTGGGACAGAGAGGGACATCTCGTCTTGAACAGACATGAAACATCCCGCGTGGGACAGAAGTGAGACATCCTGCGTAGGACAGACGTGGGATGTGAGTAGGATTTAAGACGTGACATTCCGCTTGTTCAAGACGTGGCAATTCAAATGTCTTGAGACATCTGAAATCCCTTGCTGTCTCACGCTGGGCATAGAGGATATGGTTAACTGGAAAATATACAAAAAATTATATCTTATCTTTAATTACTCCATAAATACCTAACGAAGTGACAATGAATTAAAATCTCAAAATTAAATCACTTTAAATTAAACAATTCCGTTGAACCCTCATGTGAATTGAGTTGAGGCTTCTGGTCATATATAAAAAATATTTTCCAATGTCCTCAAATAGAAAGTATTGAAGGTTGTTAATTTTTTTGAAATCTTCTTCAGAAAATGCATGATTTCGATCGAAAGAATACTCTAAAATTTTACTATTTTCAGGGTTAGAAAGAACACTAAAGGGGTTTCTGATGGAAACCTCCAGAGCATTGTCCGCATGCGAATTTGCAAATAATATTGAAAGAAGTAAAGGCGGGAGTTTGTCTTTATAGTTAAAAATTTTCCGATGGAATTAAAATTATTAGATAGATTGAAAATGAATTTAGGTCAAATTTGAGGACTTACTTACTGATCAAAAAGGATAATATACGTCTGTCGTCTGAGCACGCAGGAAACCAAACATAAAAACTAAACCTAATATAAATAGACTTCTTATAACATATAAATTCAACAGGTTTTGAATGATAAATATTATATAAAGTTTTCTTAAATATACTATCTAAAATTTGCAAGTTAAGCCATTGATCAAAAAATGATCCCTTTAGAAAAGACAATTCAGTCTCAAACACCGTGCCTCGATAACAAATCCCAAAAGTCCTATAAATCTAACATCTAATAGTCTTAAAATTGAATGTAACAATTTTTTTTATATCATGCCAAGGTCAGTGAATGTTTTTCTCTTTACGAAATACAGAAAAAACAAATTAAAACATCAAATTAGCTAAATTTTAAATCAATTTCAGTCTCACAAGTGAATTTAACTTTGGAATGTTTAGAACCTAGAAAATTTAGAAATTTGATGATGTGAGAACTGTGCCTAGAAATGAAAGTATCGTCAATGTAACGCTTATAAACTATTGGTTTAAAGTCTGAAGGACAATAATTATCTAGCCAAGTAACTTTATGATGACACAGGTAAACATTTGCTATCATTGGACCTAAAAGATTTCCTATCGCTACTCCATCAAACTGAAAATATATTACATAATTGAAAATAAATAGTCTAGCACCTCCTTAACAGTTATCTCTAGAAGATTCTTAAAATGAGATTACGAGAAAAAGGAGGGACATTAAAGTTACCATTATCATACAAGGAACCTGCATCAATATCTATAGTTTCGTTTAAATTAATATTCGTGAGAAGTGATTTAATACCAAAGCTTGCCATTACATAATTATCACATTAGGAGTTTTCTCAGCTTGTATCAGAGATACAAAAGTGTATCCGTGATACATAATCTGAGATATATGATCTTGCTTTATATATTTTCATCTTAGAGATTCTCGAGGTAATATCTGCAGTGAAGTCACTAGAGCACAGGAATGCTAGCAGTGAGATCATGAAGCACTAGGAATGCTTGAATTCAGTTTGAATGGATAGTGAATGTGTGCTCATCCTGTTAAAAGAAATAGTATCACATGAAATCAGATATGTATTATTGCTTGATGGACTGTCTCCTACGTATCGATCGAAGCAGTCGCATACATCTAGGAGTCGAGGGTCTCCAATCTTCTTGGACAACTCTATAGTCCCACACAGAGAAATTCTCGATGATCCTGCCCTTAGTTACAGATTTAGGTATACAGACAATGCCCCTCTGCAGTTGGTACTTGATGAGAATCTGGGCAGAGGACTTGTTGTACTTGTTGGCGATGGATACCAATTTGGGGTCCTCCATGAGGGTTGGTTCACCCTTCACGGCCAAGGGGCTGAAAGGAGTGAGACATGAATGAAGTGAAAGTAAAAAGTACTTTTAAGAGAGTAATAGTATATGTATATTGTATAGTGACATTGTATACTTGTAGTTGAATAATCTTTAAACTGGACTGTAATTTGAGGGTAATTATTTTGTGATTTTGAAATAAATCAGTGTTATTTGATATTTCCCTTCTGCTCAAGTGCTATGGTCTAGAAAAGTTGTTTGATAGAGTTAGTCAGTCTTTTTTTTCTATGTCGAATGGTTTCCAGTGGTTTACCTTATAGAATTAATGAGCTTTGGAACGTATCGTAGGTATTCGTTAAGTTTTCGAATGTGTTATAATATCGTTAAGTTATAACATTTTAATAAGGAGGATAGAAGCTCATGGGAAAAGTCAATTAAGAATTAGTGAGTCTCTATTTGCTGAGAAAAAAATTAGAGACCTCCCACAGGATTGTTGAGTACCAATAGAAACTAGAGAAATGAGAGCAGAGCCATCTTTGGATTGAATATGAGTGAGGTTCTGTAAGAATCTTCGGAGAATGTTAGAAAGGGATCACATGGATGGGGTTCGCCCTAGTTGTCTCTCACTCACGCTCTGCTCATGAGAGAGTCTTAAGAATTTCAAGAGCCTTCAGGCTCAGGCCGAGTGGTAGCTCATTGATTAATTGAATATGAAAACAATGTTAACGTAGGGTTTACTCACTGATCCTTATTACGTTGTTATTTTGGTACGATATTTGATTTTGATATTAATGAAAGAAGTTTATGATTAATTGATTATGTTGATAAGTAACGATAACAGTAAATTAAAGAAATTGATTATTTAAACCGGACGACATTAATAAATTACTACGGTACCACGTAAATGAAAAGGATTTAACTAGTGAAATATTTTGAATATTATGAAGAATATGAACAATTTCATAAAAAAATATATGAAATGAAAATAAAGAACATAAATAAAAAAATATAGAACATATATTTGATTTGATTGTTAGCTTATTCAGCTAAATATAAACTCACCGAGCAGGAGATCCCAAGGGACTGTAGGCTGTAACTGTGATGTCTTTACTTCTGCAGTAGTCTATCAGTTTCTTCTGATTGAGGTATGGATGGCACTCAATTTAGAAAAAAACAGCATTATTCAACCTTGCATATCATGTCTTAGTTCTATTCTGTAGCTCCTTTTCAATTCTGCTCTGTAGCTACTATTCAATCATTTTTTTTTGTTTATCTATTCAAACCAACAGGTAAAGTAGCTGCAAAACAACGACCACCTTATGTACTAAAATAGGAGTCTTTATTGAAAACAATTGCCCGGTGTGCCTAAATAGATTATGTTTCTTCCGTCTGGAATTATAAAAATAGAGAAAACAGCGCATAAGGTTTTTGAAATAATCTCTACAGCAGAGGTTTCTATCGATATAGTGTTGCAAGCATAATGTTCATATGGATAAAGTTTTTAACGATAACTCCTCTCTGATTGGTCGGGGGAGGGGGGAAACCAACAGAGGTCGGAAAACTGAACCATTAGTGCTCCGCTGCTGGTGGATCCTCCTTGCATTTGGTTATCAGTTGAATTAAATTACATTTCAAGTAATAAGAACTTTTGAAAATTTTCATTGATGGCTGTAATGGAGTATGTTGTATCCACTTGTTTGTTGTACAGCACATTTCATGATTGTTTAGTGATCTACCAAGAGGAGGGGGCACATCAACCCTCCTCTGGTCAACATGCATATCCAATCAACGAGTTAGTAACCTTAAAAACATTATCCTATAAAGGATATTTCTAAGCTATATTCTTAGTGGTAGTAACCTTTTAATTTCTAACCTTAGAGATGCCACTCCAAATTGAACCTTTGTAGGTTTTCTTCATGTGAGAAAAGTATGAACATTGTTTGTTAACTAATACATACCTAGTTCAATCATTATTTAGAACTGAACTATTTTCTAATGACAGCTGAACTGTTTACATTAGGATAGATACCCACCACTATTCATTAATGAGCGAGCATACGAGTGCAGAAAAGCTACTCATGAATAAAAATTACTCATCCGCACGTGTTCTTTATGATGGCAGAGGAAAATGAAGAAGTGATTGTAAATAACCCACCTGATTGTTTGCAGGTACAATAGAGCCTTTTGCAATGATTCTCTCAATTTGATACTTGTTGAAGTTGGACACTCCAATGGACCTGACAAGTCCTTGCTTTACCAGCTCCTCCATAGCTAGCCAACTCTCAAGGTAGTCCACATCACTTATCTTCAGTTTTCCATCCACACCAGTAGGATAAAGTCCTCCTCCTTCCTGTTCATCAAGGGAATGTAGGAAAATTTTAAAGACAACTTCTATTTCAAATGAAACAAGTATATATTTTTTCCTTGTATCGTAAGTATCGATTTTAATGAAACAAGTATAATAAAACAACAAGTATTTATTGAAACTTGACTTTTTACAATTATGTTGGTGGATTAAATTCAGCAATATCTGAAAGAATTGTTTTAAATATATTATCACTAAATATATTTGAAGATGATTGACGTCATAGAAACTCTGTTAAATATCCTCTCGGTTGGTTCCACAGTGTCTCTTGTTTCTGACCTCTGCAGAGCGCCACAAATATTCAAAATATGTTGTGTATGAACTGCACTGTCGGGATCCACCAAATTAAGTGTATGATTTACTGTCTGATGTTGGTATTTCGATACTCCTTGGTATTTCGATACAGTATGCACGCTATTCATCAGAATTTCAGAAATGATTCTCGTCTCAGGACGAACATATTTATTAACGATCGGAATTAGAGAACTTGCTGAGGAATCAGCAACGGCCACCATGAATATTTCCTTGATTTCAATGTAATTTTTCCAAACTCCCACTGCTGTGGAAGAATTCGATCAACACGCCTGTCCTCTTGGCAAATAATGATTCATCTCTCTTTAAATGCACACATTTACCTCCAAGTACAGCAAGATTTTTTCTGAGCTATCCTCTCGCAAGTAACTGTTCCAGTCAACCGTTGTGCTTTCCAAGTTAATTATTAATTATATAATTACGCCATCAAGTGGTGAAAACGCCAAACTGTGTTTGTCCTTATTGAAATGATTCAAACTCAACGGGAGATCCATATTATTAGAGGTTATTTAAACTCTGCATTGAAGGTTTTTTTCAGGTTTCAAGCTTTCGAATCAAGTGGTGAGCCAGTGGCCAAAATTATATCCAAAATTATTACAGGACGGTAAATTCCTTATTTTGGGGTCGCTTAACTGGCAATATGGAGTCATTCAATGAAGTTATTATATATAACAGAAAAAAAATAAGGTTTTCAGCGTCCTGCAATCGCTGCAACACTACCTCTCTCTAGAGTAGTTTATCAAAACTCTATGTTTCGATTAGAAAGATTTCTATTCATCATTAGGAGAAGGGTGCAAACCTGGACCCGACAATGAATTTTATGACCAATGGTTGTATGTTGGATACCGTCTTTCTATTTAAGCTATATACAGTCGGGTCAGAAAATATTCGTACCGTACGATAAATGTAACATTTTCCTTTATAACTTCTAAAATATCAATTCCTGAATTCCAAATTTTTGTACACTTTTAGATCTGACATCGATAATTATACACGAAAAATTTCAAAGCTAATTTTCATCAATAACAAAAGTTACAGAGATTTAATTAGAAAATGGGGGGACAGAAAGTATTCATACGGCACGAAAAAATAACATATTTAATTGAAATTCAATATTTTTAAGACCCTACGAAGGCGATAGGGGTTATATTCATGAACTACAGTTTAGTACCGAGCCTTTCTGGTATACAGTCATTGTTATTCTCCCATATGTTGCAACCGTTGGCTTTGTTTAATAATTTGTCTCTTTATAAATTTAAAATCATGCCAAAAGCTAAAGAACACAGTATGGAGGTGAAGAAGATAGTCTTACCGATGCACAATGATGGAAAGGGGTATGGCAAGATATCCAAGGAGCTAAAACTACCAAAATCCACGGTCCAATCCATTATTAAGAAGGTAAAGGATGTTGGTCACCTGGAGAATCTCCCTCGGGGTGGACGTCCGGTAAAGGTTTCCTCCACAGGTATCCGAAGAGTTGTTCGAGAGGTCAACAAGAACCCTCGTGTGACCAGGGATGAAGTTAGGTCAATCTTGGAACAATCTGGAACAAGTGTCAATCGATCAACTGTAAGTAACATTCTGCACAAGGATAACTTGAGAGGCTGCCGTCCTAGGAAAGCTCCTCGACTGCGTTCTATGCATTTGAAGGCTCGTGTCAAGTTCGCAAATGAATACTCCCCTAAAGAATCCACTTATTGGAACAGTGTTTTGTGGTCAGACGAGACGAAAATAGAGCTTTTCAGTCATTCTAGTTCTCAGTATGTTTGGAGGAAAAAGAATGAAGCCTTCAAAGCCAAGAATACCATCCCTACAGTGAAGCATGGTGGAGGCTCACTGATGTTTTGGGGTTGCTTTTCGACTAAAGGTGTTGGTGCGTTGGTTCGAGTGAATGGTATAATGAAGAAAGAGGATTATCGCGATATATTGGAGGAAAACCTGAAGCAGAGTGCGAGGAATCTTGGAATGGGACGTCGCTGGATTTTCCAACAGGACAATGATCCAAAGCACACCTCGAAATTTGTGTCTAAATGGTTAGCAGATGAACGTGTTAATGTCCTCCCATGGCCATCTCAATCACCAGACCTCAATCCCATCGAAAATATGTGGGCTGAATTGAAAAAAAAGAGTAAGGAAAAGGCAACCAAGTAATCTGTCAGAACTTGAGATCATTACAAAAGAATAATGGAGTAAAATAGACAAGGAAACCTGTCAGAAATATGTGGGAGACTATTCTGGACGCCTTCGGAAAGTTATCGAGAACAGAGGATTCACAATTGACTATTAAAACAATATTATATACATTTTCTTGTTACAGTATGAATACTTTCTGTCCCCCCATTTTCTAATTAAATCTCTGTAACTTTTGCTATTGATGAAAATTTTCTTTGAAATTTTGTGTGTATCATTATCGATGTCAGATCTAAAAGTGTACAAAAATTTAGAATTCACGAATTGATATTTTAGAAGTTATAAAGGAAAATGTTACATTTATCGTACGATACGAATATTTTCTGACCCGACTGCATCCTATATTTTATTAATATTAATTAAAAATCTATTAAATATAAAGATATGAGACAAAAAATAAGGAAATTTGTTACTACCTATAGCTATTGCTGACTACATTAATTCTCTATAAAAATTCTACTTTCAATACAGGGTGACGCAAAAAAAAGGAAACCCATTTTCAAACTAATTTATTTTACAAACTATCAAACCTAGAAATTTTATAAAAACAGAATTTTATTCATTTACTTTTTCTGCATCTATCGTGATAATCTGTTAAGAGCTACGACAAAAATCAATCATCCTGCTGCGAGTTGAAAAAAGGTAAATAAAAAGTGCTTGCGCGAGGACGTAATATACGACAAAAAGTCATACGAGGTATAATTCATTTTATATGAATCTAAAATAAATGAATTCTACTACTTTTTGTAACAAATAAGAGAAAATAAAAAAATTAATTACTCTTTGAAAGTTGGTTTTTGAGATTTATAAAATCATCTTGACGTTAATTTTTATCTCTTATTCGAAACCCTCAAAATGCAGCTTTTAAAAGAACAAAGAGTTTTGTTGTGACAATTTTTAAACACTGGAAACTTTACACAGTTTCAACCTCATTCATTTTGAACAACGCTTTCTGGAAAGATTTCCACCAACTATAAATCCCTATTGACAAATGTCAACAAGTTCAAAACTGAAGAAACCACTGTAAATTTGAACAAAAAGTGATCATGTCGCAGGAGAAAAGAATGGACACATGAAAACATTAATCTTTTTAATGAGCAATTTATTGAAAACCAAAAAAAAAAAAATCTGAAAGTAAGGATTAGATATCAAGAGACATTTCACCGAATAGATTAGACACGATGTGAAGTATCATCTTTTCAAGAATCATGTAAGGCTCGAACTCTTAGAATTAATTTAACGCAACGTCTAAATTTTACAAAATTGATCCTGCGAAGAAATGCACATTTTGTGATGAAGATATATTTCCATGAGTGAAAGAGTCAATATTAAAAACGTTAATTAAATGAAAAATAGTAGGATTTGATTTTTACTACTACCATATGGAAATAAATTATTTTCGTCCTCGCGCAAGCAATTTTTATTTACCTTTTTTTGATTCGCTTTTGGATGTTTCATTTTGGTCGTAACTTTTAACAGATTATCACAATAGATGCAAAAATTTCTAGGTTTGATAGTTTGTAAAATATACTAGTTTGTAAATGATTTCCTTTTTTTTTGCGCCTCCCTGTATATCTGTGACAAAATCAAGTGTGTTTTTTTGTTGTTGTCAGGTGTCTCCTTGTTTCTACGTATATTCTCTATTCTATATTCTACCGACATGTCGGTGGAATTTTTCCCCTTTGAAAATAATATTTATGTGTGTTCTCTATTGCTATGCGTTACTTGTTGCTACATGTGTGTCCTCTTATCAGGACACACTTAGGATCAACAGAACACACTTAGGATCAACAGTACACACTTAGGATCAACAGGACACATTAGGATCAACAGGACACACTTAGGATCAACAGGACACACTTAGGATCAACAGGACACACTTAGGATCAACAAGACAGACTTAGGATCAACAGGACACACTTAGGATCAACAGGTTACACATATAGCAACAAATAACGCATAGGAATAGAGAATATACAAAGAAACAAGGAGACACCTGAAAACAATAAACACATTTGATTTTGTCACAGATATATTGAAAGTAGAATTATTGTAGAGAATTAATGTACTTAGCAATAGCTATAGGTAGTAACAAATATTCTAATTTTTTGTCTCATATTTTAATATTTAATAGATTGTTAATTGATATTAATAAACTTTATGCAATATTATAGCTTAAATAGAAAGACGGTATCCAACATACAACCATTGGTCATAAAATTCATTGTCAGGTCCAGGTTTTCCATCTTTCTCCTGATGATGAATAGAAATCTTTCTATTCGAAAGCTTGAAACCGGGAAAAACCATCAATGCAGAATTTAAATAACCTATAACAATGTGTTTGTCCTGTTTGTATTTATAACATTTGCAAGTGGTGAGTCAGTGGCCTAAATAATATTGCGTCAATTGCGGGACGCTAAAATCCTTATTTTTGAGTCACTTGACTGGCAATCTAGCGTCAGTTTTATGGAGAAATGATATAAATGAAACAAAATTTAATTGAGAAATGACCTAACTGGAACAAAATAAGGGTTTACACTGTCTTCCTTATAGCGTCCTGCAATCGCTGCAACACTTCCTCTCTCTCTCTAGAGTAGTTTATCATAACTCTATGAACATTTGTCACCAAATCTTTACCAACGCCATCTAGCGGTGCAACTGACTATTTATCCATTTAACCCTAATTTATCAGCTGTTTCATTATATTAAGATGCATAATTTCTAGAATGTGTCACAACAATGCATGTCTATTAGTTATTGTTATAAAATAGAGTAGGAAAAAAGTTGAAAAAAGGAAGCATATCATATGTAAAATATAAGTAGCTAGATAGTATTTCTAGTCACCTGGTATCCCATAGGCCAGTGGATGAGGTAGAGGTCAATGTAAGCCACTCCAAGACTCTTCAGTGTCTGAGATATGGCTTTGGAAACCAATCCTTTGCTGTGAAAAGTGTTCCAGAGCTGTAACAGGAAATAGATAACAGGGCAATGTAAGAAGTTTGTGACAACGACGTCATAACTAAAAAAATGCATTTTTGAGTACCATCTTCAAAAAATATATACGAAAGAAATTTTATTTGCTTTAGTAAAAATACAATTATTTCTACTAATATAAACTATAGAGGATTATTGGTTATTTCAATATACATAAGTACATTGTACAATGTACAATGTACATATACAGCCTATGGTGTTTTG
Source organism: Caprella mutica (assembly GCA_947561585.1). Classification (NCBI taxonomy): domain Eukaryota; kingdom Metazoa; phylum Arthropoda; class Malacostraca; order Amphipoda; family Caprellidae; genus Caprella; species Caprella mutica. The sequence goes on along the minus strand of CANNZV010001176.1, from coordinate 197,076 downwards.
AGGCTATTCACAAAGTTGAGAGCGTTTTAAAAGGCCTCTCCTGGAAAAGTCTTCTGGTCAAACATAGTTTTATTATCATAGCCATAAACATCTTCCACACCTTGCTAGTGATGAAAATGTCTTCTCTCTTGATGGTACCATCTCCAAATTTGATCTTGAGAGCCTCTCCAATTTCAGGTTCATTTTGGTAAATAAGTGCACAGTCGATATGGCGGTACCCGGCATCAATGGCATCGATGACTGCATGCTTCACTTCACCAGGTTTGCTCTGAAATAAAATAATGGTTCATATCAGAAAAATATGGCTGTCGTTTAAATGATAAGGTAATATACTACAATCTATAACAAATAGCTAGAGCACACATTCAGTAATTAATGCAATTGCTTGATTTATGCATCTATTTCACAATAATTCAATTATTCATTAATAGTTTCGGATAGATTTGTATAAACAAATACCAAAGTTTTTTTTATTGATCAAATGATTCAGACTTTAAATATTCAACGGTGCCTTGATGTACGTACAGTCAGAATTTATTAAAAGTTCAATAAAAAATATCAATCAAAACAAAACTAAAATATTCAGTCATTTTCTATTGCTTTGGTTATTTTAAGAAAAATAAATATATTACAAATGAATTATCCAATATAGGAAGAGATTGAGGATTTTTTGAACTTAGCACAGAAAATGTTAAAAAAAATGTCCCATATTCTGCAGACAGTATAAAGGTCCTCTCCAGGCTCCAGGCTAAAAATGAGTTTGTTTCATTATATTATGGAACTAAGATCTAGGATTATTAATCTACAAACCGTATAAATTCGGTTGAGTTGATATTATTTTATATGCTTTTTAAGTTTCTAATACTATGTGTGCAACTATTGTATGAATCACAAATTTGACGGTGAAGAAAAAGATTGTACACTCTTTGTTTGGATTTCCAAATTGAAATCTATAAACAAACAACGCAGCTTTAGCCTTCATTTGAGATTTGAATTGTTTCCTGTAGAATATAAACATTTTATAAGTTTATCCAATTTATACCTTTACACAAATATTTAAAATTGGATTGATTAGAGTCCTGGGGTGAGCAAATGCAGCACTCAGTGCTATTTTGGCACTCAGAGTAGCACTCGTGCCCACCAGGGAAAAATTGCTTTATTTTCTTTCAAAGAAAATTTAGAATTTTCAGCCCTGACTCCTTTATAAATTTCAAGGATAATATAGAAGAGGATGGTCAACTAATTGAAGAACAGTATATTTGTAATGACCTTGATACTTTGATAGTAAATTTTATCCGTTAATAAGGTATTTTTAGTTCATTGTTACAATAGTGCCGGTGTTTAATTTATTTACCTCTGTTTCTTTTTATCAAGATCAGTTAATTTTATATCTTTCATACGCTTGTCTATGGACATTCAAACACTGTGGTAAATATTTATTCAATCATTTTTAATTCCTTTTTTTAATAAGCTAGGTAGCAATAGTAATTTGTCATGTGAATTTGTGAGTTACTTATTATTACTTATGCAAGATAGCTTATTTTTGTTTTTATTGTGAATAATTCTAACATGAAGAAATATTTTATTATAAATCATTTACTAATTCTTTTTAATGCAAATGATAAATCTACTACCAACATTTATGTGCAAAATATGTATCGTTGTACATGTACGTACTTCAATTAAATCTACCACCTCGTTATATAATTACTCAGTATCCCCAGTAATTTAGAAAACGAAAAGAAAATTGGCACTGAGATTCCATCTTACGGCACTGAAAAACACAATGTGTGTCCACCCCTGGATTAGACCTAACTAGTTGACATTCAAAACAAACAGTGTAGGTACCATTATTTTATTTTTTAATTGAAAATTAGCAAGTCAGAAGTGAATCATGAAAAAAAGAGTTTTTATAATAAAAATCTTCAAAAACTTATTAAATTAAATACATGCTATCTAATTTCATGGAGTTTACAGCAAAATGATAATATTAAATAAATATTAAATTTAGGATATTATTGAATGGATACAAAAATTGATTATCTAAATTTATGGGTTTTAACTAGGTACCAAATAACTACCTCAATCTATTAATTATTAGGAAATAATTTCCACCAACTCCGACTCAAATCTACCTACATAGGTCAAGGTTTTATAATTAATAATCTGATAGTTCTGAAATTTAATATAATTGTACAACAGGACAAAAGAAATTATTTTGTTCTTTCTAAAAAATCTAATAGTTTTTTTAATAGAAAACGAATATTTTAGTGGTAACTTTAGCGCTTTATATCGGATTCACTTTTCCCTTAGAGAAACAAAACAGGTTGAATTTAAAGATGAAGAGTTGTTCTACAATAAACATTGATATATCTAAAATTGAAACTTATTTAAAAGTTATATTTGATAACAAATTTTTTTTTGGAAAACCTAGTTTTGCATATTTGTTAAAATCTTTTAGCTATAATTCGGATATCTAAATGATCTATTATACATAGAATACTTCTTTTTCTTTGAAACAAGTCCCTTCCACTTTTCTCTACAACAAAAAATGACAGAGATATAGAATTATCTATCATTCAAAAAGACAGGTAAAGCTCTTACAGCAGACGTTCTTAGACAAAAATTGTTCATTCTAACGGACAGTAGATCGCCACAACGACCGCACTAAATTATATTGTTTAACATATTTTTTATCCGTCTACCAAGTATCTAGTCAAACATTTATTATATTCAGAGGTATGACAATTTACAAAACTATAATCAACACTTTAATGTATTGTTTTCAGATTTTTTAGGTATTTTGATATAGTTTTACACTTTCTTTATAAATTTTGTTTGAGTAGAAAAGTTCTATAGAAAATAAAAAGAGGTGTAACTATTCTATATTTTAGAACAGTTACAGTTATACCTTCCTTATTATTTTGTACATTTATATAAGTAAGATACATAGATATTATAAGATTATAATTAAAATTTTCCTTTAATAATAATCTGAGAATTGCTTACTTTCATTAATGTTTCTTTGAAATGCTGTTAAGGAAAACTTACAAAATTTAAATCCCCAACTAAACTAAATAATGTATCGTTACAACGAACTCTGTTCGATATAGAGGACATTTTCCCGGTACATGTACTGGGCGTTGTACGAGTTTTACCTGTATAAGGTTTTCAGGAACGAAACATCTCGCTCTTTCTTGAAGGATACATCACTTAGAGCAGCGATATATCTTCCTCGTACAAATTTGAGTGCGACACTGATTTCTTATTGGAGCATAGAGTGCAGGAGTGATTGGCTTTCCCCCAAATCTACTCCCATAATCGCTTTGGTTGTGGGAGAAGCGGATGCGTTCCTATAGCCACCCTTCACCTTTCACCCCAACTGTAGACGCTAGAGACAATTGCTATGACTGGAATATTTACAAAGTGAATTCTAAACACATGTAGGTATGTTTTAGACGAATAATTTTTTTTACATTTTTTCAATTTTTGGCTTTTCTGAAAGGCATCGGGGTACAACCTTTTTAAGACAAAGTTTAATGAAAGTTGATGGAATATCACTTTTTTTCCTTGACTTTATCCAATACCTATTAGTTTGATGTTTGATTATTTTAGTTCAATGAATATAAATCCGTACCAAAATGATAAGCGATCAAAATTACTATTCAATGCATCCTATTATAATATCGTACACAGTATAATTAGTAAAATTGGTAACCTACAAAAAAAATTGGTATGGCATGAATGTGTTAGAAATAATCTACATTTTCTTATTATTGCAATATTATTTATTCTAGTTTTAGCAACAGCAATCGTAGTGGATGTTAAAGTTTGCCAGTAGGTACTTCACTACATTTGTACTCGACCGTTTAGTTTTTATCTATTCAGCAGCAGAAAGACAATTTTATTATTACATTTTGATTTCATCTGATAGATTAACAAATTTATCTGAGTAGGGATCCACAATCGTTTAATTTACAGTTTAAGACATACTACAGCCGAAAGACAGCAGTTCTTTTCAGTACACTATCAGCGGGAGTGAACAGCATTTAGTCTTTTTTATATATTTTGCAGCGGAGGGACCCACCTGTTATATATTACCTCTAGATAAATGTTTGAAATACAGTTACAATGAATTACTGCAACATTTAATTACCTTCCAAGTCCCCAGCCCCAAAATGGGGAAATCCATTCCATTGTTCAGTTTCACACATTTGTAGGGGTAAGGCATTGTAAATAGGATAGGTTCTCCTCAGGAATTTCAAACTTCAGAACACCGATGACCTAACTCAAAGAGAGTAGCAGTTAAAATGAAAAGGATTATGCTCATAGTACCTAGGTCACAGAATAGGAAGTAAATTCTACAGTGTAGCACAAATTGATTTATGGATCATGAAGTCGCTTGAAGATGTTTTCAATGCTAAATTTCAATGCATCATGACCCAAATTCAGGGTAATTAATAAAAATAATGGAGATAACCTACTTCCTATTCTGTCTTCTGTGATTAATTTTAAAACTTTTAACTAACTATGTAATTAATCGTTTCTATTGTTAATCTTGCAATTTTCTTTATTTGCATATCCCATTGGAATATTTTAGACGTTTATACAGACTAATCACAAGCAAAGCTAACCGATGTCTCGGTAGCTATTCTTTACTTTCAATTTTCTTTCTTTTCAACTTGCTTTCTTCTTTTCTCTATTCTATGTCCTGTTCATATTACTAGTTTTGTTTAATCTCTAAATAGGAATTAGGTTATTTCTCGAAGGAAATTTGTATCTTTTGAGTTTTCACATTCCCTCAGCCTCATAGAGTTAGGTGAACTTACAGTTTTTCATCACCTTTTCATTTCATACCTCAATAAGAAGTACAGGGGTTTTACTCTTTTTCCGACATCGGGGCCACTTTACGTGTGGAAGCAGCACAAAGAAGCTTTCAAAACGAACTTTCTTCTTCCAACGGAGAAGCACGAATGAGGCTCAGTAATGGTTTTGGAAGCCATATCGTGCAGTTCTCTTAGCCCAATCGTTGTCTTGCATGGTAAGGTCAACCGTAAAGATTGCAACCAGGTACATCTAATGTGCCAAACTCTATTTCCTGCAGGTAACTGCATCTTCCAAGACCATAATGCTCTGATCCACACTGCACATATCAGAGTTGGAACAAATGGAATGGCCCCCACAATCTCTGAGTCTCATTATCATTAAGCATCTCTATGGTGTATACTTGAGCGACAAGTCAGGGAATCGCTACTCTCCCGTCCTGAGTTTTTAGAGCAGGTTTTGATAGAAGAGTAGCTTAAAATTCACGACGTAAAAAGTCAAGAAGCTTTATGATTCCATTCCGAGACATATTGAAGCTGTATTGCATTGAATTGTATACGGGTCCGATTCCACAATAAATTAATTTTCTGCAAATTTAATAAGTGTTCCAATTATTTTGTCCAACAACTGTAAGTAGTTATAAATATGATCTCAGTATATCTGTATTAAGTTACTTTGGTATTTTGCCAATCTTTTTAACATAAGTTTATTTAGTTTTCCTTTTGACTTTTGTAGGTTAAATTTTAGTTATTTTGGTGTTTCTTCTCAGGTCACGGCTCGAAGCCGAAGTCAACCGACAGCCTCCGAAAACTCTCTTGTTCCCGAGTCACAAGAGTTCCAAGGTCAATTTTCCACAAGCGGAGTTTATTTAATTATTATTATTATACTGATATTCATAAATTTAGAATAATTTCTCGCTAGTTACCTTCGCAAAATGCGGAAAGTTAAGTTTTAGGCGTCATTTATTTATTTTTAATCATAGTGTTATTCGCATAACTCAAATATTCAACAAAATTGCCTGAAATTTCAAGAACCAGTTTATTAGATTTTAGGACCAAACGGGTCCAAGGTTAAGGTCAAGGTCATTGAGTGTCCATTATAGTTTTATATTGCTGTCATTCTCAGTATAATGATGTTTCCGTACTTAAGTATTTATTTAGCCCATTTATTTTGTGCAATCTTTTACAGTGCGGATGTACTTACATAAGCACCAGGTCAATCTTCTTCTTAGTATTACAAGGATGTAGCATCAAGTGCCTTATTATAAAAAGTTGAACTTATATCCACATACTACTGATATTATTTTATAAAACAGGCATCCCCCGCTTTAGTTACCAAATCACGACTCTGTTTAGTTACCAAACAGTAACTAAAGCGAATAAAATTAACAAGAAATTTATAATTGTCACTCCTTGATTTAGACCTCATTTTCTATGAGTTATAGAAAGAAAATTTATTATTAGAGTAAAACGTATATAAGCATATTATTAATAATATACAGTCTTTCATTGTTTGTGACTGTGATGAAAAAGTTTAAAGTCGTGCATTTATTAAATGTTTTAAAATCCATCCATAGCTTAACTCTCACTCAGTATAGGTAAGTAATTAATAGATACTTAGATTTCTATAATTATTGTGCTACATTTAACAAACCGCAATTTTATGCTCTATGAAATATTTTTGGTAGTAGGGTACTAAGTTCCAAGTTATTGATTGGTTCTACAATTTCGGACACTTCGGGAAAGAAAATATTATAATTATTATTTAACTTCTATTCTAATTGGTATCATGGATACCAATTGAAATAAAAGTTAAATAATGATTATTATATAAAGATTTTTACGTGTTCGAAAATATAGAACCGTACGATAATACTGAACTTACCCTAAAATGGGACATGTTGAATTTCTGAACCAACTGCTTCTATTAACCTCACCTGGATTATAATTTAGATATTTTTTTAGTTACTGTGAAATAAACACAAAAAATTGTCTCCGTTTTCTATGTCTACAAACGGTTCTTATTTTGAAACATGACTCGAAATAAGTACTACTTTTACTAAAGTGAGTTGTACTTAAAGCGAGGCCTACCTGTAATCTATTACCATCAGAATTTATGTAGGTAAGTAACTCATCTCATTTATTTTTGCTTTTTGTATTTTCACAGATTCAGAAAGTTATGTTTTGGTCTGCATTTAGCTATTTATCATCTTGTTATTCGTATAACTCAAAAAGTATTCAACCAAATGTCCTGAAATTCGGTTAGACGATTGGTCATCATTCAGGAACCATTTGGTTGAATTTTGGGAGCGATCAGGTCAAAGGTCATTTAATGAAAACCAACAGTCAATTTCCGAGTAAAAAATTTGGGACCATAATTCAAATTAAAACGGTATTTACGGAACACACTTAATATTCTGTCCACCACTGACTTATTTAAAATAGAAATTAATACAAGGATAAAGAAAAGAGTTTGAAAAATCGAATTTAATAGACAAACAATGTCAGAAAATACTCTTAGAATATAAAATAATATGGAAGATCCTTTTAACTGATGCCTATTTTCTTTGAAATTTAACTACCAACTAACTAGGATACGTTCAGATCAGCACATAGTAAATTTTGAGTTCAATATCAAGTTAGCAACCGTAAGAAAGAATAGTGGCAAACAAAAACATTAACAATATCTTAATAATTAGAAACAGATTTTAGTTTTTTTACGAAAAACAAATAACGTGAATTGCACTAAGAAGAATGATGAGAAGTAGACTATAGAGAGAGCATACATATCATGGTTTGTATATTGAAAAAGAAACACAATCAAAATTAACGAAATTCAACTAATATTCAGGAGCTAACAGAAATCATTTTACTCAGTTTGTATCGCAGATACAAAAAATGAATCTGTGATACATAACCGGAGATAAATGATCTGGCTTAATAAATTTCTATCTTGAGATTTTTTAGCTAATATCTGTAGTGACGTCACTTATTGCACACGAAAGCTTTTAGAAGTCAGTGTTGAAGGGATAGTGAATGTGGTCCTTCATCCTGTTGAAAAGAAAATAGTTAGAATTAACAACATCATCAGAGTAATGTTCAAATACGAGATAGTCCTAACAACATGGCTTCAAACCCCAGCACTCCACGTTCACCCTATTAACAACACACGATGGCTTAAATTCTAACGAACCTGCTGATAGCACAATTATAGGTGTTATAGACATAAGTAAAGCCTTCGATACAGTACCAAAAAAGATGATATACTACAGTAAGATACAACACTCTCCCAAATTATTGTTTCAAAAGTGCGTTGTGGCGCCACTGAATTTGAAAGCGGGAACTAGAGAAACAACAACATTAGGTGTTGATCAAAACATTGGAAGTTTCAGTGTTCAACTGAAATTCGCTTTCAATAATAAAAATAAATTAGTAGATCTCGGAATAACTGTTCTGTTGATCCAGTAGAACCTTATGTAACTTCTGCCTGAACACTCAAACTTTCAATGTTTTGATCAACACCAGATATTGTTGTTGCTTTAGTTCCCGCTTTCAAATCAAGATGGCGCTTTTTACAACAGACATTTCTGAAGGTGGTGTATCTTACTGAAGTATAATATCTTTGATAATTACTTAAAACACTAAACACACACATCCACGACTCTAAAGAAATGGCTTGCCCATTATCTCTCGGGTAATTCGACTGCTCCATCAGCAGCCTGTGACAGGATCTCTCCACCACTCAGTAAGTTAGATTCACCATTGTCTCTGAACCCCTAATCTTTTCCCCCTTATTCTCTCCGAAACGATCCATCCTTGCACTCAGCAACACTCCTAGATATCTAACTTCCTCTACCACTTCTATCTCCCACATCACCACCATTAAAAATCACTCACTAACTATTCTCTCCACTTATAAACAAACCACGCTCCATTGCACTCTCCTCCAATATATTTATCATCTACCCTTCCTCTTCTTTGATCATCAATAGCATTAGTATCCTTCTGTGTCCATTCCTAACCCGCACACCACTCTTCACCAACCTATATTATTCTTCCGAAAACCATCACAAACAGACGTGAGAAGGTGAGATCTTTTAGTACATTCCTTCCTTATTTCATTCTTCACTTCAATCTCATCTCATTTCCTTCCCTCTCGCCATACTTCCTTCTTATCCCTATAGAACTCCGCTATCACCTGAATCACTCAAGGATTACTTTCCTGACTACACTTCTTTTCTCAATAACACTCATGCAGCCCTCTATAAAAACCCCAGTTAATTGAATTAATAAATAATATTGTTCCCACTCACCAATCGAGATGAAGCAGCCTGCCATTGCAGTCGAAGGAGTCGATGGTCTCCATATCTTCTTTGGACAACTCAAAGTCCCACACTGAAAAGTTCTCGATGATCCTGCCCTTAGTTACAGATTTGGGTATACAGACAATGCCCCTCTGCAGTTGGTACTTGATGAGAATCTGGGCAGAGGACTTGCTGTACTTGTTGGCGATGGATACCACTTTAGGGTCCTCCATGAGGGTGGGTTCACCCTTCACGGCCCAGGGGCTGAAAGGAGTAAGAGTAAAGAGTACATTATTGAGAGTAATATATTTAACACATTAAAGCGAAACTGAAGACGAGAGAGGATAAAATTATGCACATAATTTGTATGACATTATAATCTAGCTACCGTTTAAAATATAGCCTTTCTGTAGCCACGTTTCCAATTCATATTTTGAAATTTACCTTTTAAAATATTCTATCAGGATCTTCAAAGAAACTGAGCACCAACAATTGAACCCCAAGACAATTGAACCCATACAAATATTGTTTTGAGGCTCAATTGTCTTGGCCCAACTGTGGGTCAACGTTCAAAAATTAACTCTGCTTTTCTCATAGAATACTCACCGATCAGGAGATCCCAATGGACTGTAAGCAGTCACTGTGATGTCTTTGCTTCTGCAGTAGTCTATCAGTTTCTTCTGATTGAGGTAGGGATGGCACTCAACCTAGAAAAAAAAACCACCTTAACATTATTCATCCTAGTAGATAATTAGTGAATCCTGTTCTGTAGCTACTATTTCAATTCTCTTTTGTAGCTTCTTTTCAACTCTATTCCGTAGAAATTTCTCCAGATTACGATATCCAATTAATATATAGCCTCAGATCAGGTTACTTGAATATAAGTTATTATCTCATTCTTCTGCAGATTTTGATGCATACCAGGTCATTAAAATGTGCAGTACAACAAATATAGAGGATACAACAAACTACAAGTATATTACCGCCATCTATGTTGAGAATTTCAAAGTTCTAAGTATCAGAAATGTAATTTAGTTCCAACTTATGACGATATGCAAGGAGGAGGAGCCAACAGGGGGCGGAACATTAACAGATTAGTGCTCCGCCCCTTTTTGGCTACTTCTCGTAGCTGACCAATCAGAGAAGAATTATCGTTAGAAACATTTTCCACAAGAACATTATGCTTGCAGTACTGTATCGAAAGAAACTTGTGGTAGAAACAATATTTCAGAAACCTTATGTGCTGTTTTTTATATTTATAAAAAAATCAGACTGAAGAAAAATAACCTTTTTGTGCATACTGTCCCTCACAAACCAATTCATTACCAATTTTACCCTACCAATGACTTTTATAGTACTAGGTTAACCACTAATTAAAAACAGACTTATTCTCTCATAACTGCAATTAAATTTGGTACAGAAATTCTCAAATTCTCACCAATAGCGGAATCAATTACTTTAAAATAGAGATAAATACAAGGGACCTTTAAGAAGTTGACAAATTGGAAAATGGAATTTGAAGAAAAGGACAAGCTTTGTGCTTTATTACGAAGGAGGAAAATGAATAGGAGATAGTAAATAACATACCTGATTATTTGCAGGTACAATAGAACCTTTGGCAATGATCCTCTCAATCTGATCCTTGTTGAAGTTAGACACTCCAATGGACCTGACAAGTCCTTGTTTCACCAGCTCCTCCATTCCTAGCCAACTATCCACGTAGTCCACTTCACTAGTCTTCGTTTTACCATCCTCACCAGTTGGGAAAAGTTCTCCTCCTTCCTGTTCATTGAAGGAATGTATCAAGTTATAATTTTTTTCATTTAACTAGATTGAAATTTACAGTCGCATTATCTATGAGGTTGTTGTCCTTATCTGGATCGGAGGGGCGACCAGGGGAGGCACTATGTGGAAATTAGTGATGGGACGATACCAAGATTTTTAACGATTCCGATTCTATCTAAATTGACAGATTCCCGATACCTGATTATTTGTTTAATGGGCTGCATATTTAGCTACCTAATGATACCTCATACCAAGTACCATATTAAATCTTCAAATTATTTATAATTTCATAAGTTAACTTGTACTTTGCAGTGTTTATATGTAGGCTGAAACTTATATGATAAAGCCAGAAATGCTATATCGAAACTCTTTTAACACCTTGGTTTTCATTTTATTGAGTGATCATTAATGTAAATACTAAAAGTAAAATTCACAAATCATTGATTCATAGCTAACCCTTTGATTCCTCTCTGAACAGTGAACATTTAATTCATACATTTGAAAAATAAAATCCTTAATGATCTTGAAGATTAGCAACCCTGGTAATTTACCTGATTTTCCACTCACTGAAAATTTACTACTGCTTCCTTAGGAAGTTTCGCACCACCTTGAAACCTGAACTAAGTTGATTGTTGAACTATTGGAAGTCTGGAAACTGGAATATATCAAATTTAATTGAAATTACCGTACAAATTTTAACTTGTTACTAACTAGTCTAACTTATTATTACTGCCCTCAATCACCCCCCCTCCCCTAGCCAGGTCATTAAACAATCAAGAACTGTGCAGTACAAAAAACTAGTGGATACAGGGAACTACATCAACAGTTTTGATGTCACTAAGATTTCATGTCAAGAACATCTAGAAGGCCAAAATGCCTAGTTATCTGAAGACCTAATGTTAATTGAGCTATATCTCAAAAACCAAGCATTTTTCACAAGTGGTATTAATGAAAAACGTCTTAAAATGGTTCCTTTAACCTACATGAAGTGTCAAAATGTAAAATCAGAGGCGGACTTGAAGCACAAATTTACCTAATACACTGAAAAATAATCGTTTTAGATATCGGAATCGCCCTAAAATTTTGGAACTCAGATTCCGATACCTTGAGAAACACCAATTCTCCGATATGATTCTGATATGAGTCCCATCACCAGTGGAAATGTGTTCGGCTAAGAGAAACCCGCATAACTCAGAAAGTTACTATCTGAGGATGGCTCCAAAGGTGATCCAGTGAGTGGATGTTGTGTGTTGTTGTAGGGACGGACATTGTGTGAGGATGTGGAAAACAAACCCTGACCAGTGTGAGAGAACTAACAACGATCAGAGACAGATCTCCCCAACATGTGTGTATAAGAAGGTAAGGAAGGGTGGTGTCCGCCTCTCAGACAGGATAGGTTGACCTTATCCCACCGAGACATGTGATAGCATAGCAGATGTAATATATAAGCAGCAAGATAGTAGTTCTAGACTTCTAGTCACCTGGTATCCCATAGGCCAGTGGATGAGGTAGAGGTCAATGTAAGCCACTCCAAGACTCTTCAGTGTCTGTGATATGGCTTTGGCAACCAAATCCTTGCTGTGGAACGTGTTCCAGAGCTGTAACAGAAAATATAAAATAGAGAGCTCAGCTGGGCAAAATAACAAGACTTTGTGAACACATTTATATTTCGAGATTACCAGATCGAAAATTTTAATAAGATTATTTGTTTGCTCAACTGTGATTGTTCATGGCTTTCAAAATTCATTCAGTGAATAGAAAGACCTGGTAGCTCGTATCTACTCAATGAATGTATTATAATAGCCATCAGAGTGACAATAAGGAACATTAGAAACTTTACATCATTTAACAATAGAAAATGATCCTTGACAAATATAGTTTTATTATCATAGCTATAAGCAGCTCCACACCTTGCTAGTGATGAAAATGTCTTCTCTCTTGATGGTACCATCTCCAAATTTGATCTTGAGAGCCTCTCCAATTTCAGGTTCATTCTGGTAAATAAGTGCACAGTCGATATGGCGGTACCCGGCATCAATGGCATCGATGACTGCCTGCTTCACTTCACCAGGTTTGCTCTGAAATAAAATAATGGTTCATATCAGAAATAGAATTCCTAATACATCAGTTATGAAGAAATATAGCATATCTGACAAGTGATTTTCAAACAGTGCACCCCGGTGGCCTAGAAGTTTTACAGGTACACTTTGTAAAATTCCTGAAGCATCTGTCTAGATACGAGAAGCAAATATACACAAAAATAACTTATTTTCTAATAAAGACTCTTCTTTTATAAACTGATATATACAGCTAGCAATTTTATGCTAATATTATCACATTGAATAAATAAACTTATAAAGTTTGAGAAACATGACTGTAAAAGTATGTGTTAATCTTGCTACTAATTCCTATTAAATATTTTTTTTTTTTAAATAATTAACCTAATCATGAACATTATCCCTAATTAGTGTATACTGTAAAAGTGTCAAGATTGTATATAAAGCTTGAGAACAATCTATAGTAATATTAATAGAATATTACATTTTAATTAAAATTAGAGATGGACTTCTAAAATTGAATTAATTTAATTTGAACAAAATGAAACCTTATGAATATATGATGTAGCTAATTATTTTATGATATATTTCATTCTTTTACTTTAAAATAAACTCTTGTTTAGTCTCTTATAACTCAAAGAGCAATATTATTTATAGCTAATATATAATAAATTTCAGTCTTTCTCCATATTACAAAATACAAATCAACTGATACAATTTCATATTATAATTTGAACTAAAAGGTATTCTCATTTAAATTATCAAAGTATCTGTATGTATCAGTCAAAACTCAAAATCTCGGTATCGGTTAAGGTACCTTATAGGCAATTTTTTATTATTTAAATCAACGAGGCTAATGTTTCCTTTTATTTTTCTGCAAACTCCATCAAATTTGATAGGATATTTTTGATTTTATTTGATTTTAATTTTTTTATACCTAATCAAAACTCTACAATACCTATTACTTCCGACTTTCTAATTTTCAGTTTGAAGAGAAAGAACGTACACTGTTTGTTATGATTGAAAGTTGTCAACTAGGTATTAGATATAATAAATCCATTTAATATTTGAGTAAAGGTATAAAATTTGATCAATTAATTATAGGCACATTTAGGAAATAATTATTATCTTAAACAAAGGCCAAAACACATTGTTTGTAAATTGTAACAATTTGTTTATGAAATTCGAATTTGAAATCAGAACCAAGATAGTACCATCTTCTTCAGCATCAGGTTAGTGATTTGTACAATTGTTGCACAGACCTGTCTCAGGCTCTCTGCAAAGTTTAGCCTTTAGGACATTTTCAACATTTTCTGTGTGAACAATCCTCAATTTCCTTCTATTTTTAAATGGATTTTACTGAGAACAGAAGCCAAAATAAAGATTTTCTTGGAGAACACTTTACCAGTTCCTGCAGTGCAAGTCAGGGATGGGTTACACTACACACTCACAGTCACAGAGTATTAAAAACTTTAAAAGCAAATGATAAGAACCAAATTGTGTGCGGTTTGCAGAATTATGATTGTAGACATTAGTTCGATAATATTACCAGACTGTAGGAACTGGTAAAGTATTCTCCAAGAAATCCTCTATTTTAACTTCAGTTCTAGTGAAATACATGTAAATATAGGAGGAAATTAAGGATAGTTCGCACAGAAAATATTAAAAATGTCCCATATTGTGCACATTGGTAATATTATGTAACAAACTAATTTTTCTCTGGAGACTGGAGAGGACCTTTAAAATTTTGGCTATGTCCCATTCATACCTACCCACTCAGACAACTTTGCATTATGTGTCTCCTGCTTCAGTGCTTCTCACTGTTCTCAGAGATTTTAAATTGAGATACCTAGTTAGTAGTTACTCTCAGAATCTTACTGAATCTAAATAGCAGATTCAGGATCTCTCTCAGGCCTCAGATAAATTAATGGACAATGGTAACAGTATTTCTGACTTCTGAGCTTGGTAAGTTGGTGCTGGTGGCAACCCTGTAATAGTTTATTCACTTTTATTGTGACGAGTCTGACGACCATAAATTAGCGTCAGCCGTCAAGCAGGTAGATTGCGGACTAACATCAGTCTGTATTTGGTGCACAAAATTCCACTGACTTTTTGAAAAAGCTGAAAAAATCCACCATAAATATCCAGTAATTTGGCTGATTCACCAACATTTTACCCATTTTTCCACCGAAAATTAATGGTAACATAGGAATAAATAGCTAAAACTCCACCGACTTTACCTGTTTACCAGAATTTTATTTTCAATGGAGAAAAGTTCCACTGACATGTCGGTGGAATTTACCACAAAATACAGACTGGGACCAACTAGGTATGACAAACTAACTGCGGCCTCTAACAGAAACATCATAGCTATGAATAATGAGTTCCAGTCTGTATTTCATGGTAAATTCCACCAACATGTGGGTGGAATTTTTCCCCCTGTGAAAATAACATTCTGGCCAAGTCGGTGAATTTTTAGCTATTTATTCCTATGTTACCATTAATTTTCAGTGGAAAAATTTGGAAAATGTTGGTGGATCAGCCAAATTACTGGAAATTTATGGTGGATTTTTTTCAGCTTTATGAAAAAGTCAGTCACTGACTGACTGTCAGTGGGATGGATAATCATGATCGAATCATCGATAATGCCCCAGATTGCATTCTTTGTGAATTTTTTTCGAAACTCGCGGTCTTCTAAAAGACATTTATATAGA
Organism: Caprella mutica; assembly: GCA_947561585.1. Lineage (NCBI taxonomy): Eukaryota > Metazoa > Arthropoda > Malacostraca > Amphipoda > Caprellidae > Caprella > Caprella mutica. Next base: position 181,393 of record CANNZV010001176.1, on the reverse strand, counting down.
GTTTCAAAACTTTGCGGCTCATCAAATGTGAATTTTCACTTGATCAAATATTCCCGGTCTGTTAATAAGTAACTAAATCTAGGTAGTAATTGCTCCTTCCACCACGGCTCGCTTTATATCCCATTGCTTGTAGTTTTTATCCCACAGCTCAGATATGATATCCCCACGGCTCTTCAAATAACCTGTTGGCTGTCCAGTCTGCAGAATATGGAACATTTTTCCAAGACTCTCTGCGGGAGTTTTTGATTGAATTTAAAAAATTTGAGATCTCTGCGGGAGATATTTAATTAATTCCTATGTTACCATTAATTTAGCTGCGGGAGATTTTGAATTAATTCCTATGTTACCATTAATTTAGCTGCGGGAGATTCTGAATCTTCTGCTGAGAGTCAGAGAGTAGCTCTCTCTCAAATTAAAGTGTCTGCGGGAGAAGAGACACATTCTACAGACTGGTTGGCTGTTGGTGAAATGGCGGCTCTTGGACAACAACTAATGCAATCTGGATAATGCCAGTCTGCCAGGGTGGAAAAATAACTCTCTTCTGATTGACTAGTAACTCCGTTGGATGTTCAGAATCAACTCCGTGAAAGTAAATCCTAAAGACAACTCCGTGAAAATAACACATTATATGTTTAAACAACGCAGAAATCGGTTATTCATTTGAATAAACTCAACTCCGCAAGCGAAGATCAAAGAACAAATTAATAGTCATAACAGATTTTCGATAGGGTTTACTTTACGTAGTCTAATCCATCAAAATTTCTCCCCAAGGTTCAAACATTACGGCCTTAACTATTACATATAAAACTATGTACAATATTTGCTATACATCATCAAATCATAAGTTTGTAAATCAACACTAGTAGTGAGAGCAGTTAAAACGGACTGTGATTGGTTGAAATTTGATGATGTAATAATAGCAACATTATTAATTGAAGTGCCTAAAGCAATCTATAGATATCATTTATCATATTAATAGAGTAGATACTAATTATCGGACAGGTTCTCATTTTCAAAAATATAAAAAAATTACACAATTTAAAATTTCAACTTTTTAATTGCTATCCATGATGCCTATAGGTATCATGGATATCAATCAAAAATAACGAGTCGAAATGTTAAATTATATATTTATTAGCCTAATTTACTACCTTCTTACATGATCTGGATCGAAAATGTGAACATGCCTGATAATTTGTAACTTACCACTACCAGTCTTTCCCAAGCTATTTTGATTCAATGAAATAGGTACTTAAATTGATTATTTAAGTTTTAGAACTGTTGTAAGCTCTTCATTATTCAATTTTAGTGGGTTCCTGTGATGTCACAAATTGATACATAGACTCATTTGTTTTAAACATTAACAAATTTTATGTAACTACCTAGGTATTTACGATTCAAAAATTGTAGAGAAAACAAATGTAAAAAAATTGCCCATTTTCTCATATCTACATTAACATATGACCGAAGATGTGAAATTGACCGCTAATTCGTAACTTACCAAGTTCCCTTATGTATAGGATTTCTATTCTAGGGCCGAAAATGTGTTATCGTACGATAACTTAGAACTTACCTCAGATATAAGAAAAAGTTAATGAATTTAACTAACACTTTAAATGGTTATTTTAATATAGGCTTACTATAATTAAATAACCAGTTAAAGTAGTTCTTAAATTATACAATATTTGTGTGGTCGGAAATATGGAAACGTCTGATAACTTGAAACTTACCCTAGGTAGACTGGTACCCAATACTCTAGTTTATTAACTTATGTACGTGAACTTCTGATTTAAATAGTTTAATCATACGTTTTATAACTTTATAATTTCCTACTTACCTAATAATGATTATGTAATTTCTATTTAAATTGTTATCCATGATACTAAATAAAGAGTTAAAAATAAGTAGGTAAATAGGTTTATATTTCTGTGATCGAAAATGTGGAACCGTACAATAATTCAAACTACCTACTTCCAGTGATTTACGCTATTCCCAAGGTTTAATTACACTGTAGCTACATTAAATAAAGTTTATTAATGTACAGCGTATTTAAATCGTGGGAAGGGAATAGTGTAAATCACTGGAAGTAGGTACTTTGAATTATTGTACGGTTCCACATTTTCGATCACAGAAATATAAACCTATTTACCTACTTATTTTAACTCTTTATTTAGTATCATAGATAACAATTCAAATAGAAATTACATAATCATTATTAGGTAAGTAAGAATTTATAAAAGTTTTAAAAACGTATGATTAAAATATTTAAATCAGAAGTTCAGTGTTCACATACATAAGTTAATAAACAAAATGGCTGTCAGGATGACGTGATATTCTTAACACTTAAACATGTATTGAACTGGTTAAATATAGAAAAAGTTATAGCTATTCAATGAATATAAGCAGAGTATTAAGAATACTGGTTAATCAGAATATACAGTATACCTAACTAACACAAAATAACTTTCTATTATAAGTACAGCTAATTGTTTGAATTTAAGATTTTCGGTTCTAGACATGTACCGGACAATTGTCTGGACTTGTACATGTTTTCAAGTATTTACAATTAGCCTAATATTTAAGAAATAATAAGATCGGAAAATTTAGATTTGAATTTGATAAATTATAGCTAAAGCACTAGTTTAAACATTTCTGTTCATTCAATTTGGTATTTTGAGTAAATATATTAAACTGAAAGAATGTACATAGGTACTAGGGTAACTTATGAATTATCAATCAGTTTCAAATCTTCGGTCTTATACATTCCTAAGAAAGAAACTAGCAATATCATAATTATTATTACTTTAATTGGTATCGAATGAATGCCATTGATAATTAAAATAATAATTATTAGGTAGCCTATTTCTTATGTTTTTATTCTTTAACCAAAGATGCTATTCAGGGTTTCTGTGAGACTTCAATGGTCTGGTTTTCTTTTGATTCAAAAGAGAAAAGGAATAGTTTTACGGTACCTAATGGTTACTGGAAATGTGGTAGCAAACTAGGTATGATAATTGATATTATCATTCTGTATACGGTATACCTAGGTACTATCTTGCTTTAAATAAATAAAATACTATGATGAAAACTGTTGAAGATGTTATCAGAAAAATATTAAGGTAAACAAAAAACAAGCTTGCAATATTATTCATGTTTCATTTAGCTCAAAATATTATGGTACCAGTCTGTCTGATTCTCTACTGATTCTTAAGATAAGAAGAAAAAGAATTTTAGAATTTGGTGGCAAACTGGCAAATGATATTAGGTACATGGCTATACAGTATACTTTAACTAGTCGGTGGAATTTTGTAATTTAACATACAGTGGCGGTGGGGCAACTTAATTTTCCTGCTCATGGCGGTGGAATGGGCAAAAATATGGTGACTTTTTCGGTGGAATTATTCCTATATAAGGCATGTCGGTGGAGTTCCATGCACCAAATACAGACTGGCAAGTCGCCGATTAATTGTCGACTTAAAATTTGTGAAAATAAGTATCTTTCTTTCACATATACAGGGTGTCCCAGAAAAAAGGAAACCCATTTTCAAATTAGTTTATTTTAGAAAATATTGAAACTATAAGAATTCTGAAAACACTGTTTTATACGTTCACACTTTCTGCATCCCTTGTGAAAAATTAATAATGTTACAACAAAAATTAAAAATGCTGCAGCGAATTTAGCAAAAGGAAAAAAAAAGTCCTTGTGCGGGCACGATATATTTCTTAAACATCCGGTAGTATTAAAAATTAAATCCTAAGGTTTATTACAAATAAGAGAAAAAATGAAAGAGATTTATTAACATTGGAACCGCAATACTTATTTCCAAGGTGTAAGGTTAATTTCCCTCGACATGTCCTCCATTTCTTTCTACACATAATTGCAGCCTTTTTCTCATTCCAGCAAAAACTCTTTTAACTAAATCCGGATTTTCTTTTAGTAAATTAACTTCGTTTACAATTCTCTCACTCAAATCGCCTGTGTTTTCTGGAGGAGAAAAGTACACTTTGCTCTTGAGGTGTCCCCAAAGGAAAAAATCGCACGGTGTCAAGTCCGGCGATCTGGGCGGCCACTCAATTGGATGGTTCAGTGCAATAATGCGATCGTTGAAATTATCATGTAGCAATTCTTGAACTGCACGACTTCTATGTGCTGGAGCACCATCCTGAATCCACCATAGCCTATTAAATCTGTTTGGGTAAATTTTATGCAGCTCAGGAATTATTCTTTCTGTAATTAGGTTTAAGTATTTATCTCCATTCATATTATTTTCGTAGAAGATAGGGCCCACAAGTCGTCCGTTTCCACACATTCCCATCCATACAGAAACTTTCTCCCTGCACATTGTTACGTCGAAGTTGAAATTTGGAGGATTATTTTTGGGTGCATACTGGCGAATGTTATAATTATTGACTCTTCCATTCATATGAAATGCTGCTTCATCACCAATCACGATGTCTTCTACGAAGCGAGCATTTTTTTGCAGAAACCAATTTGAAAAATTTAGGCGGCGAGGTAAATCCGGTTCTAATAGTTCATGCCGTACATGAATCTTGTAAGCATGATACCTTACATCGTTTTTAACAATCCGGTTAAATGTGCTTTTACTGATGTCCAACCCGTTCCTTCTCGTTGATATTTTTGAATTCTCAATTAGCTTTTCACGAACTCGATTAATGTTTTCCCTTGTTCGTTCTGTTCTCCTGCAACCCGATCGCTCTCTGTTTAAATTCGAAGTTGTTCCTTCAGTTTTGAACTTATTAACATTTGTCCATATGGTCTTCTTAGTTGGCGAAGCTCTTTCCGGAAAGCGTTGTTCAAAATCTTGTTGAACCAGTTTAAAGCTTCCAGTTCTTAAAAAACTTGTCACCACAAAAACTCGTTGTTCTTTTGAGAGTTGCATTTTGGGGTTTTGAAATATGCAATAAAAATTACAGTGTTAAAATTAAAAATTCCTGATTTTATTATAGGTATCCATTGTATCATGAATACAAACTAACAAATTTTGTTTTGTTTGTTGGTATCATCAACGGACCAAAAATGAGGACTTCCTCGCACAAGCACTTTTTTTTTCCTTCTGCTAAATTCGCTGCAGCATTTTTAATTTTTGTTGTAACATTATTAATTTTTCACAAGGGATGCAGAAAGTGTAAACCTATAAAAGAGTGTTTTCAGAATTCTTATAGTTTTAATATTTTCTAAAATAAACTAATTTGAAAATGGGTTTCCTTTTTTCTGGGACACCCTGTATAGAGTCATAGACGACTAATGAGCACTTAAATTAGATTTAAAATTAAAATTGGAGACTCATAATCATAAACGGTGGAACCGCGCATCTTTGAAATGTAAACAAAGCTGCCATTTTGTTTTGATATGGCGCACTCCACAATCACGATGTATATTTCAAATTGTATATTAGTTTACTGTTTTTGGTGTTCTTTTGTTATGATTTATGAATGATGTGGTCACTACTTGTCACATTAATTTGATGCTCCCTGACTAATTATCAAAAAAAGAAAAAATGAATAACTTACTAATTTTAATTGACTTATTTTTGAAAAAAATGATATATTGGCGACTCAATGAACATTCTCTGAAACTAGGTGCGTGACCCTATATCACTCGGCCAGATTGTATTTGGTGATAAATTCCAATGATATATCGATAATCG